>JAMJFZ010002415.1:0-84904 GCA_026225945.1 Cricetomys ansorgei | reverse complement strand
CATCTTCTGGGCAAGATCTCCACACACAGGACCAGTTTTCCAGCTATCACTAGACTTGCCTGGCCTCCTCACTGCCCTGCAATACTGGAACCATGCTACTGCTCCTGTGACTATGGCTACTGTTTGAGTGCCCTCTCTGATGGGTTGGGGGCAGGGCCCAGCTTCCTGGAGTCAGTGGGTCCTGACCCTGGAACATGCTGCCAAAATTAGGGAGCACCTTAATTATGAGCAACAGCAAGATATCCCAGCTGAAGAGTGCTCCAAATGTGGGGTTGATGCTCCTCCTTTAGGGAAGGGCTCTTAGGCCTTGACTTCCATATGCTTTACTGACACTGTCAGTGTTCCCCTGGCACTGGACCAGGGGAATGGTCTTTCTGGGATACTGACTCTTTAAGAGTATCTGGGCCCCTGAGTGATGTGTAAGCACCAACTTGACACACAATTATCTTCATGGTGTCTGTGGACTTGCAGGATGCTTCATGCCTACAGGATGCCTGAGGACTTGCAGGATGTTTATGTGCATGCTACTTGGCCAGATTCCTGTGGGAGGCCCAGATGTCTGGGTGCCTGAGGGATGGCAGGAAGTCTATGTGCAGTCTGAGTGCCTGTGTGATGTCCTGTTTTGTGTGTTGTCTGTGTGCTTGCATGATTTCTGTGTGTGTAGAGAATGCCCTGGTGCCTGTTGGATGTCCAGGTATATGTGGGATTCCCTGGTGCCCAAAGGATGTCCTGGGACCTGTGGGATATATGCGTGCCTTCAGCATACTGGAAGCCCAAGGCCATGATCAAGTTACATAGAATTAAACTCAAATTATTAATAATAGTATTATAAGATATGATGTTAAAAATGAATTTTGACTAAAGATGTTTTTTCCTAGTTCTGTTCATTTGTCTGCAATTTTCAATATAATTTTAATAGCTCATAACTACTCCATTCTGTAAATGTACCACAGTTTTTTTATTGATTCTTTTGTTGACAGACATATACTTTGTTTTCAAGTTCTGGCTATTATGAATAGAGCAACACTGTACACTGTTGAGCATGAGTCCTTCTAGTAGGAATTAGTATCCTTTGAGTACATGCACAACACTAGTATAGCTGGATCTTGATAGAGAACAGTTCCTGTCTTTCTGGGGAACTACCAGAGTGATGACCAAAGTGGCAAGATGAGTTTCCTCTTCTACTAGCAGTGGATGTGTGTTCTCCCTGCACCATATCCTCCTCAGTGCTCATAAAAATATTGTAAACTGAGGCACCTGGTGTTGACTTTGTCACCTGGTGAGGAAATGCAAATCTATCCTGGCTCCACCCAAGCCTGGATTCAAAAGTCAACCTAGTCAGTGCTAATCACTGTTGTGCAGCTATGGAAAACCTTCCTTCTCTATTCCTGCTTCTGATTTTTTCTGCATGTGAGTCCAAGGCTCCCCAAGGGATGAACTTAGACATCTTTACCCTCCTCCTACATTACCTTCTGCTTTTTTTTGGTCCCCATAGATGTCCTTTCCCAGGTTACCCTGAAGGAGTCTGGCCCTGGCATCTTGGAACCCTCACAGCCTCTCAGTCTGACCTGCTCTTTGTCTGTGTTTTCACTGAGCACTTCTAGTATGGGTGTGGGCTGAATTTGTCAGCCCACAGAGAAGGGTCTGGAACAGCTGGCAGGAATTTGGTGGGGTGATGATAAGTACTACAACCCACCCCTGAAGAGCCAGCACACAATCTCTAAAGACACTTCCAACAACAGGTTATTCCTCAAGATCAACAGTGTGGACACTGCAGATACTGTCACATACTACTGCCCTCGGAGACCACTGTGATGCAACCTTATTTGACATCTGTACAGTATTTCAGGCTGGTTTTCAGTTTTGTAACTTCCTTCTATATTGCAGGAGGGTGATGGTTTGGCACACATTTCTTGCTGTCTTCCAAAGTTTCCTTTTCAATCTGATCTTCAGAGTCCTTGCTTACTGTTGTATATCCTAGACCCTCCTTACAAAGGTTAGAAATGAGAGTCTGTCTGTGTTTGGTTTATAAAGATGAAGGATGCTGTGTGCCTACTCCTATGGTTCAGAGCTGTAGTTCCACTCAGTTCTTGTCCTTACTTCACAACAATGGATAATTTTAAATTATTGAAAAGCTCACCTTCAGGAAACAACTGGATAAGAGTTGTCAAATGGAGTCATATGGCAAAAGGACCCATGGAACAACCCAAATATCATCGACTACTACCAAGGCAATCTGTTGTTCTCCACAAACTGGTGGTAAGATCCCACTGTTAAAGACAACACTTATATATCTCATTGACCATAAAGAATTTAAGACAGTTCCTAATCAGAGGCTTCACTTTTACTGGCTAGTGTACACAGTATTGTACTTTGAAGATACTTTACATGCTCTCAGAGGAGAAAGGCAATAATCAACGTCACTACAAACTTTGTGACTTATAATGGTGACCTGCCTGTGAGATATGCAGGTGCATCAATGGTACCAATGTAGTGGGGGTAATCAGCCATCTTCTCATTGGATGAGGCTAACACATGAGATGTAGCCCATGCTTGGCACTGCCAAGGTGACTCACAACCTGAGAACAAGTATTACATAGACTTACAGGAAAACCCAATGCAGGTTACTATGTTCATAGACTCACAAGTTAAAATAAAACTCAAAGCTCGTCCATGTGCTTTCTGCAAGTGTATATCTCACATAACCAGAGGACATGACCAGAAACTAGACCACTGAGACAGTACTGATAACTATACTACATGTCTTATCTATGCATCACCAATTTTGATACACTTTCCTTATATTAAGTATTTTTGATGGAAGTACTGTACCAGAAGATCCATAAACACACACCATAATATGAACAGAAAATATTCCAAGAGGACAAAGAAAATCACAGGTGTAAAACCAGACAACTATGAATTGTTCATTATTTCTAGACATTTTGTTAGAAAAAGAAATTGGTAATTTTTGTTTCTTTGTACTCCATAGTGCAGTTTCCATCCCCCGGTATCCCTTCTTGTTCTGTCATGTGACATGAACTCCATGTCCTCTACAGTTACATCTTTTACTTACATTTAAGATCATAGATTATCCATACCTTTCTTATAAAATGTAATTTTGGTTTACCTTACTCCAATGTCTCATTTCTCAAATTACCAACACGTTTGAAACATTCTATCTCCCCCATTCTCCATGTTTACTATTTTTCATTTCCTTTTTACTATATTTTCTCCTTAATTCATTGTATCCTAGTGGTCCACTTCTAGTCTCTTTAATTCTACAAATTCAACACACAAAAAATTCAAATCTGTGAATGCATATGAGTGAGAACATGAAGCATTTGTCTTAGGAGATTTTTCCCAATGTTTCCATTACTCTTCTGATCAAAACAAATACCATTTGTAAATAAATATGATAACCTCATTTGAAAATGAAGCAAATTTCTTAGGCTGTAAGTCTTTTGAGAGCTTAGGCCCTGTTGTTACAACCACAGCATCTGCACAGGGGTCAGGTAAGAGGTACAGGATCCATTTCCTAAGACAGGATCAGGACTTGGACCTCAGCATCCTGCTGCCAGACCTGCCTCACTCTTTCTTCTCCAGCTGGACTAGATTTTATCCAACAAGTATCTTCATCATGAATATGCAATTTATTCAATTTTATGGTGGAAAACACAGGGATTTACACATTGCAAAACAGCATAAGATCAGTTCACAGTCACTGAACACACAGGCCCTCACCATGGGGTGGAGCTGGATCATTCTCTTCCTCATGGCAGCAATTACAGGTAAAGGGTTCTAACTTCAAATCTTGAGGTGAGGGACAGGGACTGAAGTGACAAGGTACCCACTGCCTTTCTCTCCACAGGTATCCACTCCCAGATTCAGCTGTAGCAGCCTGGGGCTAAGCTGGGGAGGCCTAGACCTTCAGTGAAGATATCCTGCAAGACTTCTGGTTACACCTTTACTGACTACTATATGAGCTGGTTGAAACAGATGCCTGGACAGGGGCGGGAGTGGATTGGACAGATTTATCCTGGAGATGGTGATACTGGATATGCCCAGAAGTTCAAGGGCAAGGCCACACTGACCGCAGACACATCCTACAGCACAACCTACATGGAGCTCGGCAGCCTGACATCTGAGGACTCTGTGGTCTATTACTGTGGAAGACACAGTGTTGTAGCCCACTTCCTTAGTGTGTCAGAAACTCTGGAGAAACAGGTAGCTGCCCTGGGACTGGGGTGACAGAGAAGAGTAGCTTGAGATCTTTCTCATAAATAATCACTTTGAATGATTGATTTCTGTCTCTTCCTCACCACCCTACATTTCCATTGCCCACTTTGTAAGAGCCTGTAAAGTACATCATAACCTGAGAATCTCTTCACTCGCAATTACCTCCATTGACATGTTTCTTCTTTTAATAAAACAATTGTAAATTGAATACTGTGTTTTCACATTATGATGAAAATAGCTTTCAATTATAATATACAAGTCCTTTTGTTGTAAAACAGTATAAGTTTGAGCATTAAAATCCAAATCAATTCATCTGGCCAAACAAAAAGTATTAATTGACTGCTGATTTTTCGTTAATTCTGACTGTGTCACCCCACAGATATTCTAGTCCCTTAGAATGTAAGAGATATTTGTTTCATAATGCACTGCCACATAAGTATAATTCTTGATATTTCATCAAAGAGCACATGTGTGGCCTCAAAAAAGATTAGTAGGTTGCCTTTTGCTTCTGTTTCATCTTCTCAGAGTCACTGTTTCAATCTGCCACCTATGGGTCCATGAAACATGGTCAGTCTGTGAGTGACAAGGTCTACACACATCTGTACCTGGCCCAGGAATGTTCTCACAGACCCTAATATTCCTTGAAGTCTCTCTGGTCAATCTTTCACACACTGGAAAATATTTTTCTTTGATTTTGTAAGCTCCAGAAAATGGGCTATACTACTGGGAACAAAAACCCTTGGATCCAGAGAACACAAACAATCCTTTAGCCTCTTTGGGGGACTATGAAAGGCTAATTTTGAGTTGAGGCTTGCCTTGAACCTTGTGTCACCATAGAGATTAAAAACAGGCAGAAATTTGGGTGCTCCTCAACTTTTAGAACTTGACCAAAACTCAGCCTATTTTAGATATAAAACTTCACTAAGCAATCATTCTTCTCTTCCCTGTGGACTGGATTACACAGTCTCAAACTCCACACACAGGCAAGGCCACACCCAAAATAGGATGTCATAACCAATGCACGTTCTCAGGGCCATGGGCTCTTCACCAGCCTGAGATCCTTGATATGTCTCACACACCCTTATTAAAGCTGAGTCACCCCCTGAAGTATATTCTGAAGTGTTTCTGTCTACTTGAGACTCACCAGAGGCTTGCCAAAGATGGCCAAGAAGCTGTGAACCCCTGGCCCAGAGTAGCCATATAGTGTGTGTCACAGCAGTCTCAGAGCTTTGGGCCTGTATCCAGCCCTGCAGGTAGCCACCAACTTCAGGCAAGATAGGGGAGGCAGAGACACATATGCCAAGGGATTTCACCCATCTGGGAACTACACACCTTCAGGAACACATTCAAGGAACAACTCAAGCAAGGCTTATCTCTTTGACAACACAGGTTACAGCGTTTTATTACACTAAGAGACACAGTGAGGGGACACAGGTATGTTCCACCCATTCGCCATAACTTTCTCTGATCTAAAAGACAGTTGGAACCACTCACAATCATTCTAGGTTTTAGAATCTGTGATAATTTTAACATTTCTGAATACAGTCATATGTGTGTGCAAGCTCAGACTAAAAGCTGATTGGGAGGTCTGTTTTTCTGCCACTTTATTATAACACTCCTGGAAGTTATTCTCACAGTGTATCATAATCCTTCCTTATTCTTTGGGCTTTTTCCAGCAGCTCACATTATGCTCAGGAAGTGTCTCCTGCACCAGGTAAAGCTGGACAGAATTTTCTTGTCCTCTACTTTCCAGTCCCCTCCTGCTGCCCCCCTGTTCAATGTTCAATATATGAACACCATCATGACCTTCAAGTATAAACCACACAGTCAAGATAGAAAAGAAAAATGAGTTCCCCTAACTGTGGATTTGGGGGAACCATCAAGAAAAATAAACTAAGACTGGTATGAAGGCTGTGTTGTTGTTTTGAACTGTCTGGACCCAAGAATACTTGATTGGCCTACTTCAGATGGGACAGGCTAGATTTCTCAAGAAGCCCAAATTTCCAGGTTCTGTAGAACTCCATCTTATATCTGCCCTGATGTATCACAGTAACACAACTTCACTAGGAAACCTTCCTGACCAATATGGGATTGCTGAGAGACTGCAATACCATTTACAAAACATTTCATGGATATTCCTGTATGAGAGATAGATTACTGAAATGGAGAACATATATTAGCTTCGAAATCACAGAGGGTCGTTGTCAGTTACTGTATTCTTTTATTTTCAAATGGCATCAAATTCATATGGATGTAGAAAAAACGCAAAGGGGCAGCTCACCAAACAAAACAAGGAGATATATTCATATCTGTAATCTCTGTCAGACCTCAACAGAGTGAATCATCATCATGGTCAGTACCTAACTGGACAGTAGAACCCTGAGCATCTGCGCTGAAGTGCTTTTATTGATACAGAACTCCTCAGATGCAGATCATAGCAATCAAATATCCCCCACAGAAATCCAACACTTGCAGACATACAAAACACCAAGGCCTAATCAACCCTTCCCTCAAATGAGTGTACAAGAAAATATTTTAAACACAAATAAAAATGAACTTCCACAACAATTCCCCTTTTCTGAATATAAAATAATTGCTTTACCTTTACAACACAATTTAACATTACACCAGCAAAATTATTTACAACATGAACATTCATGACAGTTGCTAATACACAGGACCAAAAGAAACCAAACATCTGTGAAGCTTTTCACAGTGTCTTTCAACAGCAGAATAACATTATCAACATCCAGTTATCTTATTCATTCATGATCTTCTGGGCCCTTCCAAAGGGCTTGGGCCAGTTCACTGACTCTGTCCTATGCAGCTCACACAGCTTTTCCTCCAGGCTTCAGCTGATTCATACTGCTGCTGCTGTTCTTGGTGGTTTTCTTAGGTATTGGCATTGCAATAACTGCTAGAGTCCCATGCTGCAACTGAGCTACACTTTCACCAATAGCCTCTCCTGTGCTCTCTTCATGGTGCCAAGCCTCAACTTCTTTATATGATCCCTTTAATCTGGGTCTTCAACTGCCACTGAGGCTTCACCTTCACCCATAGCCTCCTCTGAGCTCTCTTCATGATACCAGGCCTCAACTTCTTTATATGAGCCTTACAATCTTGGCCTTCAACTACTATGATGCTGGAACTTTATTAATGGCCTCTTCTGGTCTCTCACAAAGCCAAGCCTCAGATGATCTCCAATGACCTCCTCATGTGTAGAGTGAAGCTTTGTCAGGGAAAAGCTCCTCCCTACATGTGGTTGCATGCTGCTTCGACTTCTGAGAACAGCTTTGAGGGAGGTATAAAGGAGGGGCAGTTGAAGGCAGTTGATGGTTGGAAGTTAAGAATTAGAGCTAAGAGTTACAACACTGTTACTTCAGAATAGGGAAAGAGAGAGTATAATAGCTGATAATAGGAGAGGCAAGCAGAAATAAAGCTCATAGAAGCACAGGCAGAAATAAGGCTCAGATAAATAGAACTACCTGGGGTTTTAGAAAAGTTCCAATTTAGATCTTCTTAGTAACTTCCTTGCCAGAAGAAGCTGAACCAGAGTTGGATAGAGTTAGTTTAGTTCCCCAGACAGAGCCACATTAAGGCAGCCAAAAATGGGCTGTAAAGTTTTCTCTTTCTTCCTTATTTTTTTCATTTCCTTCCTAACTATGTGCACTAACTGTGGTTATAAAAGTTCCAAGTTAGGCATTTAGCCTCCCAGAGGAGAGGAGTGGAGTCAAGTAGCCAGTGAGAGAAAAACTCTTACATTTTATATATATTTTAGATATGTTCTTTAAAGAAAATACCATTTACATTTTGGCAGCATTTACAAAATCTAGAAATTAAAGACAAAGAGAAATGAGCTGCTGGAGGACAAAGCCAGCATCTTCTATTGAGAAACATTGTGCATCCCATTGAGCTGTGTCTGTATCTCATTTCATCACCAGAGATCATTGCTATAGCTAGATCCAATAGTCCCTAGAAAAGTCAAAGCTCATGGAGAATTTGAAAACTTTGAGGCACATGTCTCCCTCCAACCTCAAAGTGTCTACTCAACCTCACCAGACATACAAAATGGAAGAGAAACAAGAGCTATAATGAGGAGGCTGTGTGATAGTCCATAGATAAAACTTATATAATCCAGTTATATGCACCAGAGGGGGCACTGTAGATCCACCAATCCCTAAGAAGTACATGACAACAGAAGCACATGAGGAATTTGTGTACTGAGGAGATTCCAAGAGCCTCTGTGGTCAATGTTGTTACATTCCCAAACCATGGTGTGGTTGACATGTGAGATCTTTGTACTAAAGCACTGTAGAAGTTCATTGTTAAATAAAATCAATATGTGAGGTCAATAATAGCCAAACTAGATTCCTACTGTTACTAGAGAGGAAACTATTTCATGAAGCACTTATCAGTATAGGTTAAGAATACTTCGGCCTCAGAATCCTGAGAAACGTTTGGGAAAAACGGGTCTCTAGAATTTCTAACTAATATTAAAGGTGTCCATAGTCTAGCTGATCACCAGTGTGTGATGTCCAGCTAGCTAATTCTGAGCTACTGTGTGATGTGAGCAAGATGTTCTCAATGCATCACAGTTCTTGCTGACACTAAAGAGTTTCAGGTGGCTGTTGAGAAATTGAACCTGGATGTGGTGACTTGATTCTCATCGGAATGGAAGAGCTCTGTCTGCATAGGTGCCAGCTTGAGTCCATTTCCTCAGACAGGATTAAGACACAGATTTCACCATCTCACTGGCTATCACAGAAAAATTCTACATGTTCTGTCTCAAACAGGATGAAGTCTTCATCTAAGAGATAATGTTCCTCTTCAATATGTAACTTAGAGGATTCATGACTGCAAATATAGGGACATCCATAGTCCCTGAATTCACAGGTTCTTTCCATGGACTGGAGCTGGATCATCCTCTACCTTGTGGCAGCAGCTACAGGTAAATGGATCCCTAGCATTCAGTCCTGAGTAGCAGCAGATATCAAAGTGACGGTGGCTTCTGCTCTGGCTACTCTCCACATCTCTTCACTCTCAGCTTCAGCTGAGGCTGACTGGGGCTCAACTGAGGAGTCCTGGAGCTTCAGTAAAAGTGTCCTGCATGAACTTTGAGTCCTATAGTTTTGTCATTTCATTTATGAGTTTATGGAGGCAGAAGCCATTACATAGCAGAAATGGATAAGAGGCACACTCCCAGGTATTGTCAGAACAGTATGTAGAAACACAGTAGGACAGAGTGACCCTTGATGCAGACTCAATCTCCAAAGCAGCCTACGAGGAGCTCAGCAGCCTGAAATCTGAGGACTCTGCAGTCTATTACTGTGAGAGGCACAGTGTCACAGCCCACATCTAGGGTGTGTTAGAAGGAGTGGGAAGCTGCCTTTGGGCTGAGATCACAGGGAAGAGCCATCAGAATCCTCCTCCAAACCTATGTTTATTTTTTGAGGAGAGGAACAAGAGGAGCAAGGACTAATTCTCATTGGATAAGGGATATTCCTAGTCATCTGCATGAAAGACTCCATGTGCAGGAAGCTTTAAATTAGTAAATTGACTCCCAGATGGGTCATGTTGATGATAATGTAAGCACTGCATTATGTGTTAACCATATATGTAAGTGACCACATTGTGGGTTTTCCATAATTTGGTCCCTATCTTAGAGCAAACATGTTTAAATCCATGATTATATAATAAGTCAATCTAATTCTTGGAGATCACCAAAAATTTCTGGGGAATTACTAATAAAATTGATTCATCAACCCAGTTCATGTTCGTGAGATTTGAGGGATAATGTCATCGATTAACCAATGATTACTATTCATAGTCTTCCCTAATCCAATACGCTGCCCTATAATCAAAACATTATTATTACAGAACACTGACCTACAGTGACACAAGTCCATCTCCTACAGTGTTTGGGATACATGCATGTCACACTGCATCTTCATTGCTTTGCTGAAAGCTGTTTAGTTGAGTAAAATTGTAAAAAGAAGGAATAACGGACATACATGGCTCTTGGATTCTCCAGGGATTCTCAAATTGAAAAATAAAACTTTGAGCACTGACTGGATCGTATCATCCTAGGAATGCCTTTTGACAAGTGTGAGTTCTTTTCTCCAATTTAAAGTTTGAACCTATGCAAATGTATGATACATTAAAAACAGTCCATGAACTACTACAGCACGCTACCTTTCTTCCTCCAACTGCAAAATGTGGATCAGTCACCATGTAGAAGAATTTTGACCTTTGTAAATTGGACCTGAATCAAATCTGCAAGAACAGTGAAGACAGCTCTGAATATGGCTGCAAGACTGTAACTCAAGACTATTCAGATAGATGCTGGAGAATTCTCCTGGAAGATCCCCAACATCTTAGACTGTATTCAAGAGACTTCAGGCTTCTAAGCTAATGATGATAGTAGAGTGTATATGAGGAAAGTCATGAATAATAAGATGACATATCATTATGAATGGGGACTTCTCATGATGCAACAGCTAATATCTACTCTATAGTGTCTTTCCTCTGTGACGACATTGGTACTCACAATGAAACAGTCTCAGTGATCTCAGGAAGCAGTTCAAGTTTACTGGAGAAATGTGAAGTTAACACTTAACTTGCTGAATCTTAGCATTAAAACAACTGTTTTGCAAGTATTACACCTTCCGTAGGAAGAGCATATCTTCTTCTTTGTGTTAAGTCTTTCTACAATGCCCAGTGGCAATATAATCTACTCTGTGTTTTCTTAGAACCACAAACTTTCATAAGAAATCTGTTCCAATTTTTTGGATACTGATCAATGTGGCAGGACTTTCTCATGAGTTGCCTCATATAATTGCACATTGGAGACTTACAATTTTTCTCATTCTTGTCAGTGATATTATTTTGTCACCAGGTATCCAATCCATATGAGACATTTTTTATGTATTCGCGTCTAGTAAACTGTCACCCACACTCCATAACTTGTGCAGTCTGACTGTTCCATCACTAGTAATTCCAAATGCTGGTCTATGACATTGTCCCAAAATAATGGGCTACAGAGGTTGTATCTGACTTCCTTCTGAGGTAAATTGCAGAGTGAACACTCCAAGGAGCTCTATGACATATCTTACTAGTTCTTCCTGCAGAAGAGATATCGGACAACTGAGAAAACCATGGTGTATCCTTCTATCAGCATATCCGAGTGAGGACATATGATCCAGGTTCCAGACACAATGCAGCCAGGGGGCTCAAGAAGAGTTCAAACGATTCTCAGACCCTTAAGTGATGATCAGAAGCACCAAATATAGCTCAGTTACAGATGAAACTGCTCTCTGTATATATGACTACTGAAAACACGCCACAGACATCGGACATGAGCAAAACATTCCAAAGTGTAAAGGGTGAAAGGGAGAATGTTAGAAATTATTGTGTGCTGTACTCAAGGAACATTCCTGGACAGTGCCACAGAAACTGCACCAGATCACATGTCTAGATCCACATCTTGTTTTACTTTGGAAAATAAGCTCACATCATCTATTTATAATCTCATAGGCCCAGATGATTGTTAATATAGTTGGCAGTGTGAAGAAGATGCCTATGTATATTATATTGCTTAACCAGGCAAGCATTCCTCCATATTGCTACCCATGATAGCCATAGGCTTTCCACCATACTGCAGTATGAAGTGCACCAATATAAAGTATACCCAGCACAACAGAGATGTTGCAATGGCAAAGTAATCCCACACAACACACAACACCCTAATTGAAGGGGCAAATGTTCCTACATTATTAGAAGACAGTAATTCCCTCATGGTGTTTCCCCATATACTGACAGTCTCCAGGGCATCATACCAATTCTGACCAGTGATAGAAGAGAAGTCATGCATCTAAATGGTTCCAGCTGCTTCTCTCCTGGAATAGTAGGTGCATATACTTAGTGATCCTGAAGTTAGATCAACACATCCATGAATCTCACCTTCTGTTGCATGTAGTGTTGTTGCAATATGTGTAGCTAACTACTCTTCAGAATTTAAACACTCATGCACACAGAATCCTACACAGTGCTATTGGATTCTTTCACTCCTAGCAGCACATTCAAAATCTATCCTTCATCAGCAAAAAAGTTCAGCTTCTGAAAAGCCTTACTAACGCATGACCTGTCCATACATAAGAAGATCCAGCATTTGGATAGATAGACAGGGATAGATAAAGCTGTCTAAAAACACATATCCTTAACCCAGGAGGACCTTTGACAAAAAGATCACTTCTTTTCCCTCATTTCTCTAAATGCTTGCAAAAGCAGAATGGAAAACAGACTGAGTCATGGAGTACATTCACTTGATTTTTATATTTCTTCTCAATGTCAATATATTTTTTGGGCTTGTTAAATGATCTGTGAGTACCACAGTGATTTCTCTTCTTTCTGTAAGCCTTATAGCCAAGTGTCTCAGGAATTTATACATGGCTACTTGGGAGATTGCATCTGAGCTCAAAGCTCACTGTGGTCCTTCTGACATTAGATGATCTTCACCAGGTATAGCCTGATGAAGGCAGCAAAGACCCTGGTCTCTGCTGCTATTACCTTATTCTTAATGAGTATTGCTAGATCTGCACCCAACTGTCACCAGCCAAAGCTTAGAGTTGAGAGGGATATTGACAATAATATAGGCACAGGTTAAAATCAATCTCTGAGAAATACAGTAATCATCTCCAGGTTATTCAGCAAGATGCATTTTTATCCCTGCATTTCAGCTCTGTGAGCACTGAAGTTGCAGTGAAATGTTAGTGTTCAGGTCAGACAGTGGAACTTCAGTGTAAATCTACCTGAGGAGATCACAGGGCCAGCAGGGGGCACCATGGAGCCAATTATCTCCAGTACAGAGATGAGGTGAGGTGTGGTGGTGTGGTTTCCTGTCTCAAAGTCATATTAACTAAACTGCACCTGCTGTGGATGATATGTGACGCTTCCATGCTCAAACACAGTAAAGATTCTTAGTTAACCTCTTCACAGATTTGTATTATCTTATTTGATTTATTAAGATTTTATTTGCTTAATATATTTTCAGAAAATAAATAAATGCACAAAATGAAATCTGATTTCTGAGTAAGCACACTAAAATATTCACATCTGGGAACCACATATGAGTGAGAGCATGAAACACTTTTCCTTATAGACCTGAGTGAACTCATGCAGCTCATTTTTCTAGTTCTTACCACTTAACTATAAATTTCATAATTCTTGTTTTACCACTGAGTAATATTCCATTGTGTTTTGATCCCACATTGAAATCATCTATTTGTCCTTTGTTGGAAATATAGATTATTCCATTTCTCAGCTGTTGTGAATAGAGTATTGAGAAACATTTTGAATTTGGATAGATAATTGTACATAACTATGTAATAATTAAAGAACTACTAATGATAGACTGATATATTTTCTCTGTTTCTGATGTGGTCTTACTTCATATTGTTATCTCCAGTCATGTCCATTAAACTAAAAGTGATAAAATTTTGATATTACTTTCAGATGAAAAGCTTTTGTTGTGTTTTATACACAACCTTCCCTTCTCGATGAAATCATCTGTTGACAAATATGAGTTTATCTCCACAATTTTGCCATTGTAGTTCATTGTTGTGCAAATTTTTCTGAAATATATTTACTTTTGGACATTTAGGTTACTTTCTTTTACTAACAACAAGTTGGAAATTCAAATATTAATTGTCTGTTTCTAACAGGCATCTGTAAATGCTCATAACTTAGCAGTTTTTGGCATTTCTCACCACTATCTTCATCAACGTAAACACCATCTGTACATCAATCTGATAACTTAGTCGCAAAATATAGCAACTATTTCAGACCTGGAGTCTATGCAGAGCTTTGGTCCTGAGGGCACATCCACAGCATCTGCATAGGTAAGGGAAGGGTATTCCTCAGATTAGGACTTGGAGCTCACTCAGCATCCTATTGCCACTACCACCTTCTTCTACAGCTGCGCTGAGTCTTTATATAAAAAGTACTCTGCCCTATGAATATGCAAAGTTGTTGAGTCTATGGTGGTAAATATAGGGATTTGCACACTGCAAAACAACATAAGATCAGTGTCTTCTCCACAGTCACTGAACACACAGGCCTCATCATGGGATGGAGCTGGATCATTCTCTTCCTACTGGCAACATGTATAGGTAAGAGGGCTCCAAGTCCAACACCTGAGGAGAAGACAGGGACTCAAGTGAGAGTGAAATCCACTGTGCCTTTCTCTCTACAGGTGTGCACTCCCAGGGCCAGCTGCAGCAGTCTGGAGCTGAGCTGGGAAGGCCTGGGGCCTCAGTGAAGATATCCTGCAAGGCTTCTGGCTACAGCTTCACTGGCTACTTTATCAGCTGGGTGAAACAGAAGCCTGGAGAGGGGCTGGATTTGATTGGCTGGATTTTTCCTGGAGATGGTGATACTGAATATGCCCAGAAGTTCAAGGGCAAGGCCAAGCTGACTGCAGACAAGTCCTCCAGCACAGCCTACATGGAGCTCAGCAGCCTGACATCTGAGGACTCTGCGGTCTATTACTGTGCAAGACACAGTGCTGCAGCCCACATCCTGAGTGTGTCAGAAAACCTGGAGGAGCAGGCAGCTGCCTTGGGACTGAGATTATAGAAAAGAATAGCCAGAAGTGTTGCTCAGAAATAAGAATTCTGAGATTTTCTTTTCAGTCTCCTCCTCACAGTCTATGGAACCTCTTTCAACTTTTCAGAAGGACATCTTAAATAAAGTAAACCTAATTTAGGATGACACTATTGTACACCATCCCTTGACAATTTCTTCATCAGTGACCAATTCCATTGATGTTTCCTTCATAAAATACTTAGAAATTTAAAACTGTGATGATGCACTATGATAGAAATACCTCTAGATTTTAGAGACTGGGGCTTTTATTGAAGTTGCTCTGAATACAGTATAATATGAACTTAATCAACAAAATCCATATCAATATCATCTAGACAAACAAAAAATTCTTTCATAGAACTAAGTCTTGAGACACCTCAGTTGTGTTGTTAACTCTGTCTGTGTGGTCCAGCAGAAGTTCCAGTCTCTTAGGATGTAAGAGATATTTATATACAAATGTCCTACCATATATATAAGAATAATTTCTGCATGTTGGTCAAAAGCATTATTAAATTGCTTTTCACAGAACTCATTCATGTACTCAGGGCATGTAAATGCTAATTGACTTAAGTTCTGGGATTATGGATTAATTTCTGCTCCCTTACGTCCTTCCTTCCCAGTTTCAGTACCCTACTCTACAGTCTCATGCCTTTACAGAAAATAGTTCAACACTGATAAAAGAATCAACTCACACAATCCATTGATACCTGGATGTTACCCTTGTTCTATAGAGACTTTTGTTTTGGATTCCTGAGTGAATTACATGTAGCACACAGACCTGAGGTACTCAGTAAACTTAAAGGCTTTTTAAGAAAGAAGTCTCTTTGACTCAGAACATTAATTTTCTGTGTTCCTTTGATATCCCTCCTCATAAAAAAATATGATTGCCATCTGTTTTATATGGATGAAATCTTATATGTGGAATGTATTGCATCAAGTAGGAGTCCCCATGGCCAATTTTATATTAGATTATTCAAATCTATGTTGACTTTAAAATGCTGTTAGAAATAGTAGTAACTTCATAAAGCCCTGTCCTGTATCCTCCAATTGAAAACAGGGATTTTCCAGAGACAGGGGAATCTTCCTCTTCTGGTCTCTGAATTGAATGTGATGGTTCAATTTACTGAGAAAGGATCTGACAAGTGTCTGTAAAACCTTGATTCAAAGAATAGATTTTACATGCTGATGAAGTCATTGAAGTGCCTGACACCTCATACTGCAGAGCTCCCCACTGTGTGTACACACTATGGAAATTAATGTTGCTGTTTAACAGGAATCTGGTACTAGATCTACCTCAACATCCAGCTGTCACACTCTTGGGAGTATACCCAAAGGACTCTTTATTATATTAGAGACACTTGTTCAACCATGTTCATTGCTCCTCTATTGATAGAAGCCAGAATTTGGAAAAAGCTATATGTCTGTCAATGTCAATGCATAAAGAAAATGTGGTACTAAAATAAAAGCTATATAATACATAGGGAGGGGAACTCATGCTTGGTGCTTCAGTCTCTGAGTTTGTATGTTCTTTGCTCAGTTGATTTTGATGGCATTTTTCTTCTGGTGACCTCCATTCTTTATGATTCTTATACTCTTTCGTATATAACTTCTGTGGTTTTCTGATGGGTGGGATTTGATGGAAACGCCCCTTTCAGAGCTGTGTGTTCCAAGGTCTTTCTCTGGATAAAATCTGGCTGTGGGTCTCTGTATTTGTTCCCATTTATTTTTATGGGACTCCCGAGTATTTGAATGACAGTGTCTCTTTTTCTGTGTCTTTTCTTGGTGCTCTTTTCCTTTGGTTGATTTCCCTTGTCGAACTTCAGAGTGATGCTTTTTGTTTTAGCTTATTATATTATATTCCCTTTAATTTTTTTGTTACCTCTTATAAGGTGTTATTTTGTAATCAGAGAAAGTGTGGATTTAGATGGGGCTGGGTGTGGAGGAGGAACTGGGAGGTGTGATAGGAGGGGAAACAATAATTAAAATGTATTATCTGAGAAAAAATCTATTTTTATCAAAAGAAGTAAAAAAGAAAAGCAAATGTGGTATAATTTTACAACAGAATATAACCCAGATGTAAAGAAAGATTTCTGGCACTATCATTGATGTGTATGTCTCAAATGTACCTAAGTGGCCAGACTTTAAATCTTCTGTCTCTATTTAAATTGTTCAAAGTGTCACCTGAGGTTGAGTAGTCTAATACATTAGTAAAATCTTATTTGAGCTTTATCTGTGTGATTTTTTTCAGCAAAAAGCTTTTATGTTATTAATATTTAACTGCACAGACTGATTTCTATCGGGAAAAATTTTCCAAGTTTCCAAATCAATAACATTGACAAATATTTTTTCTCTTGAGACAACAAAAAGAAAAAAAAAAAACTGGCCATGCAGAGCCTGAGGAGCAGGTGCAGAGAGGAGCCAGCAACGGTGTTTCCTGACTCTGTCCAGAGGTTTTTCCTCCCAGTTAACCACATACAAGTCCCAGGAGACCATCTCCTATGACTGCTTCAGTCCTTGCCTTGAAGAACATAAGATCTGACAGAGATCACTGCAATTCCTAAAATCTATGTCACTCTCCTGAGAATGCTGTAGAGACAGAAATAACAGAATTTGAAGGTCCTCTTAAGTTGCCATGGAGATGGATTATCTCATAGTTGAATGAATTCTTCAAATAAAAAACTCGCACCTGACATTCTTTTCTCACGGAGACATAATTCCAAGGCTCTTCATGTTGAATCTTATCTTCAATCAGCATAGAAGTGTCCTGTCCTGGGGAAAAGGCAGGACTGAAAAGACAGAAGGACATCTGAGCAAGGCCCTAGAATGGAGGCTCTAGATTTCTCTCCATCTTTTCACACTCATAGATACCATTCTTTTATTACTTTGAAAATCTTCAAAACTACTGATGTACTGTAAAGGAGTGCATAAACCACAGCTCTCACTAGACAAATAAATAAAACCAAACACAAATGTTCAAGAATTTCAGAAATTATTTGAAGAAGGATAGTACTCCATAGCATTTATAATCTTTTAGCATGTTTTTCTCTCTGTCTTGGGTATCACACACCAGTCATTATTCATGAATCAACACTAATTATGTCTTCTAAACACTGGTTACATCTTCTATACAGACTTCTTCAATTGAGAATCTGCAGTCAATACTTTCAAAACAGTGTAAATACTTCTAAATTTATCACAATTATATTTTAATGCTTTCTGTGACAAATATAAGGCAGATGGATATTTATAGACAAAAATTAGTGAAACATGACAATTTGAAATTTATTACAAATATATAATAAAGAATAAAAAAGACTGTTCTCTGCAGGTCCGTTTCTTAGAGTGGGCCATAATTCAAATCAGATGTTTGTTGATTACTCCCACAAGACTTGTGTCACTATTGCCTTAGCACAGTTTACAAGATGGACAGATTGTAGATCTATGGTTCTGTGACTTAGTTGATGTTTACATTTCTCTTTTGGTAGCCTGCAAATTACCTTCCTGTACCAAAGACACTAGAACATAGGCACCATCTCAACTTCTCCATGATCAATGAGTTGTGTGACTGTTGGCTTTATGAAGGAGGTCTTGCCCAGTGATCTATGGTAAAACAAAATACTACTAAACTAAAAAAAAGTAGCTAGGTAATGGTGGCACATACTCTTAATCCCAGCACTCAGGAGAAAGAGGCAGGCAAATCTCTCTGAGTTTGAAGCCAGCATGGTCTATGGAGCAAGTTCCAGGACAATAAGAGTTCAACAGGGAAACCCTGCATTGGAAAACTAAAAAACAAAAAAATACAGTAACTCTAAATTAGGACTTATGATACTCTGTTATAATCATAGATCAATCCCTTATTCAACCATCAGCAGAGAACCTTCCTCCTGCAATAGATGGCACCAAATACAGACACCCTCAGCCAGACATTACACAGAGAATCCTTGGAACACACAGCTCTATATGGAATGCTTCTATGAAATCCTACCCCCTAGTGCTCAGGGAACACAATGGAAGAGGGGACACAAGGAATGTGGAGCCAGAGAGGATGGAGAACACAAGGACAACATGGCTCTCTAAATCAACTGAGCAAAGGTCATATGAACTCACAGAGATTGAAGCAGCAAGCACAGGGCCAATATGGCTCTGTATGAGTTTTTTGGCATATATGTTATAGTTGTGAGTTTATTATTTTTATGGAATTCCTCAGTGTGTGAACAAGTAGCTTTCTTATTCTGGTGGCTTCTCTTCGGGCTCTTTTCCTTTTCTTAATTTGCCTTGTCCAACTTCAATGTGATAGTTTTTGTTTTAGCTTATTTTATTGTATTTTGTTATGTCTTGTTGTTACCTCTTAGATGCCTATTCTTTTCTAATTTGAGACAAAAGGGAGTGGATCCAGACAGGAGGGGAGGTGGGGAGAGACAGGAAGAAGTAGAGAAAGGGGACACTGTAATTAGATTAGGCAGTACTATAATTCTTTCCCATTTCTTCTGTTTTGTCTTTCTGTATGCCCTAGCTATCATGTCTCTTAGGCTTCTTCCACAGAGCTTATAACACAGGAGGAAAACATGAAAACAGGGCCTCCTTGTGCTCAAGAAAATCAGCCCAGCCCTGACCCTGCAGCTCTGGCAGAGGATCCCAGCCTTGGATTCCCAGGTCCTCCCATTCAGTGATCAGCACTGAACTCAGAACATACACCATGGAGATGGGACTGAGCTGGGTTTTACTTGTGGACTTTAAATTTTCAGCACAATTTTGAAAACAAATCTTTAGTTGTTCACGAGATTTGTGTCATTCATTCCAGTACTTGAACTTCACAGCTAGGCTTATTATCAAAACATGTGATAAGATGCCTGCCTTCCTGCAAATTCAAGACCAGGGTAACTTTTTAATCCTCACCTCCCCTTATTTTATGATAGGCAGCCATCAGGACAAAAATCTAGTGCATATACATATAAAAGAAGGCTCAACGTTTTATAAAACGAGGAGTCAAATACCTAATAATTGTCATCACCATCATAAATCATTGGCATCTGCAAATCTATCGGCTAACTCTTTTCAAATAGTAGTCCCCCACCCACTCTGAAATATATAGAGGCCATTCAGCTCCTCTTGGCAAGTGTAGGGCCCCAGTGCCAAGATGTAGTTCACTGCTCTGTGAGGCCCTCAGCTGACACCTCTGTGCCTTCCAGCACTGATTAGCTCCTTCTGAGTCCCAAAACTTTGGTCCACCATCAGAGCCAGTACTTGGTGAGGGAATGCAACCCTAAGGCATAACACCAGGTGCATTCCATTGCTTACTTGTACTTACTTAAGCTAACTACAAATGTCACTTCATGTTTTGCTTGCTTTGGTAATAAACACGAAAAGTACTCTTTTAGCACACCTCCTTGTGTGTTCAACCTCCTGGAATCCCCTGGTTACCAAACTTAGATATTTGCCATTACTTTCTATCTTCAGAGACCTAGGCTCTTGGGACCGGATGGCTAGACATATAAGTACCATTGTTCCCTAGAATATTATCTTGCCACACAGTTCATTATTGTTATTAATAGGCTTTTCTGCTCATTAGGGCCATGTGTTGCTTTTCTTTCTTGTAGATTTGCATTTCAGATACTACGAGAGTTAGTTCCCAAAGATGTGGTTTTCAGGTCTGTTCTACCTGGATTTCTTCAAGTCCTGTGACCTACACATGTAGCATTTCTAGTAATTAGGTCTTACCTTTGATTCTGGAAGCAGCCAGGGGCAACAAGGGCATAGCCTATGTGGTTTTGGTGGTCTTTTGGAGTCCCTTGAGAATAATATCATAACAATCACCTGCTTACTGTATTAAATCATGAAATGTCTACATGTGAAACATATCACAAATCCTTATAGAAAACTACTAACTGGAAAGCCAATTAAAAATATAAGTTAAGGGTTATAGAGTGATGGCTCAACAGTGAAGAATTCTTAAGTGCTCTTCCGGAGCAACAACAAAATATTGCTTTTGGGCAGTTACATTAGGCAGCTGACAACTGCCTGTAACTCCAGCTCCAAAAAGTCTGACACTCTCTTCTACTTCTTTGGTCACCTGCACACATATAGGGCTTAAAGAAAAATATAATAACACACAAGTAACTAAATAAGTAAATAACAGTAAAAATTTAAAAAGTGGTATGAAGACATAGAAGGTTAAAAAAGAGAATTATAAAGAGGTATTTTAAAGGGTGAACACTGCTGCTCCTAGGTAAAATGCCAATACAATTTGTGGGATATTTATGTAAAGTTGGTGGCCAGGTGCCCTCAGAACTCTCCAGAACAGCAGACCTGTGTCATATGTCTGTGTTGTTCAGAGTAACTAAATCATTAGATCCTATTTCTAAAGGTATTCGGCATCATTGTTTCAAGATATGAATATACCAGGATGGAACTGATTTGAAAAATTCCTAGTTCTAGGATAGCATTCATAATGCCAGCAGACATTATGCTAAGGATGCTCCTGGTGGAGCAAAGGAATCAGTGGTTTTAGGCAGCTTTAAAGTCTAGAACAAATAACATTGAATAATTAGGTAACATGTACCCACTGCTGTAGCAGTGACATAGCTCTTTCAAAGTCAACTAACGTAACTCTCATTGGATCTGAGTCTATGCCAAAAGAGAAAATTCATGTGTGGTACTATAAACCCTGTCAAAATCCCATGGCTGCTGAGTTTACAGACTCCAAGAGGGCCCATTACTGTTGCTTAGCAAAACCGATATGGCATCAAATTGATTTCTAAAGACCTTCCTTAACACCCATAGAGAAAAACTACTCTCACTCAGAGAAGATGCTGAGTGCTATGAATGGTGAAAAATGCAGACTCTTGACTTCTCAGGATGCTGAAAAAATAAGGTTGGTTGCATTCTCAGTCCTCAATTTTTATCATCACTCTGAGACACACAGAATATTTTGAAGTGTCAGAATTAGAAGATGAGGAGAAAAGCTATAAAATACTATGACAAAGGAATTGCAAGAATGAATTTATCAGCACCTACAGTTATTTATACTAGATATTCAGATAACCAGGCCTATCAATGACCAGCCTTTAATGGGGAAGGGGTTCATGGGTCCTTACCACCTCTGCTGAACTAATGAATTCTGGTTGATTCTGGGTGAGCAAGGTGTTATCTTCAGATGTATAATCACTGATAATTCCACCAGACTCCATTAGACAGTCTTACACGGATGTTTGCTTGGACAGCCCTGGATAAGCACAATAGGTTACAAAAGAAAACTGTATGAAATGTACACTGGTAATGTCTTGTAGGGACAAGGGACGTTTGACAGGGATAGGAGGAATGTATGAGAGGGGCGAAACATTAGGCTGTATTATACACATGAATGAAATATTCAAATGCCAAACTTAATAAAATATGAATGAATAAATAAACAAATAAAGTATTTTCTCCTTTAAAACAGAATTCTGAGCCCTTCTTTTAACTCAAATTTCTTATCAGGATCAAGTCCTAAATTATTTGCCTCCCTTTGTGACTTTGTGTTTAAAAGTCTGTTAAGTTAATGCTGATTTTTTTTTTTTTTTGCACCTGGAATATATCATTGTTACTTAGGTGCTGAGTCCTTTATGTTTCATTCGTAGTGTTAAGCAGATGCATCTCTGCTGGCCAACTCTAGGAAACCTACTGCCAAAGTGCTGTTCACTGCCAGCTATGTAGAAGGAGAGAGGTAGAAGCTGGGCATAATTGTGGAATCTGGCCTTCGTTGCATTATCTAGATTTCATTACATTTGTGTTTTCATCACTCATATTTCTGTGCATATTTTTCCCTGCAATAAATTTTTTTAATCAAATTAGTAATATCATGCACTAATAAATGGTTTTTGACACTTGGGAGAAGAGATTAGAAGAAAGTAAAATAATTACAGACTGTCTATGTGCACATTCAGGAGTCTGAAGCTAAAGAATAGGGTACATCCTCACACTTGCATCATACAGCCCCTTATACTCTGATTTAGTCAATATTCCCTTCTATACCCTGCATGCCAAGACCTCTGTCATCTGTTCAGAGCAGTCTGGACTACACCTGGGATCAGTTCATCACTGTCCAGTCATGCATTGAAGGGACAAGATTCTTCAACCTGGTGTGATGTCCTAGTTGTATGTACTGCATTCATCCTAGTGCTCAGATTCACCCCTAGAACATTTCATTTTGTGCTTAAGAACAAGCTCCAATGTTGGAGTTTTAGAATTTCAGCCCACTAGGAACATTCCTAAGATTCCTGGTAATTTTCACAAGGGGCTCACTCTCTTTCCCTTCTTTCTAGACTCAACTCTTAATGTCTGTATGAGCTTTGCACCTAGTGAGACAGCTGCTGCCTGTGGTAGCAGACTTCACATGTCATCTGTAGGTTCAAGTGCTTTCTGCTGTACTCTTAGCATGTCTTGAATGTCATGACTCACATCAAGATCATACAATAGGCTGTCCTCACAGCCTGAATCACAAGATAGAATCATCATATTTAATCTAAGTGATTGAGAATTTCTGATGGATGAACTGGCAGTTCTAATTTATCTACCAATTGTTCCCTCTACAGTGCTCTTCACCTCATATGTCACTGATTTGAACAGGGAGACACAGTGATGTCCACAGCACTGGCTGGAAACACATTAAGTAAACTCTCAACTTGAGTATATCTGAGGTCTGGAATTTTGAAAGCTATAAAGAAGTTCAGTGAATGTTCTAAGTAAATGAGTAATCTCCAATAATAATAAATAATAAATAATATATTTATTTATATATTATTTAAATAATATATCTCCAAATAATAAATCTCCAAATTTATAGCGATGTTTTCTAATGTATGAGCACTCATTGCAGGGTTCTTTCCACCTACATTTATATGAAGTCTTCTTGTATTAAATTTACACCTTCTAACTTTTGTACCATATTCCACACTCATCTGCACATTTTAGGTTTGGACCCAGAAGTGCTCCATGCACAACTGATGAATGCAGGAAGCATTTCTACTTTCAGTGCAGCTCACATCAGAGAGCTAGTACAGAGCAATGCAGTCTCATGCCCTCCATGGACAAGCAACTGAAGTGCAAACTCAGTGTGCCTGTTTAGGAATGAAGGGATGTCTTCAGAAGGGACTGTTGTCTGTCTCTCCCATACCAGGAACCATCAGTCCTTGCATCTCTGGCCCCTTCTTTCAAACCTGAAACTTCGCCTCTGTACCATGTAGGAACTGGGGAGTAAGTTTTTGTTGTTTTTATTTCTTTAAATTTACAAAATGACATTTGGATTAGATTTGTTTCCCACTTCAGCTGTGGTGTAGTTGTATACAAATAGGATTTGGAATGCTTGATGCAGGTGGCTATCATTTGGTTAGGAGCAGTTGTTCTGGCACCTGGAGCTTCTTTTGGTGATTGGGTGCTGCATACGTTTATGGGAACTTTTGGCTTAGGTTATAAAATGTCTGAAGCCCGGAGAGTCAGTGTGGGCATTGGCTGAAGGTTCGTTTGTTGGGTTGTTGTCCTTCCTTAGTGTGATAATTCCTAAAATAATGAAGGTTGGAGCGATTGAGTTTATAGACCATGATCTGAGTCGCTAGTCTGACTCACTGTCAGCTAGTCCTCTTCAAACTTAGAACAGCCTAAAAGTGGCTGTGAACATTTCTACCTGTTTTTCATCCTATATCAAAGTTGCTTGCAAAAGTAGTGAAGATTTCTTTCTATCTTCCATTCCTCCTTCCCAAAATAGAGGGTATAAGACTGTAGTGCACTGCTACAGTACCATTTGTTCTAGGATCTTTCTTGTGAACCCTTTCTACTACCTGCCTTTGATGAGAACACATGATGACCTTTGAATCTCATGGAGAGAATATCAGATGTTCTCCTTTATCAAGTCATATAATTTAATCACAGACTGAAAGTCATTATAATGCTGAACAGTGCTTGAAAAGCAAAACAAATGTTAGCTCCCTCAAAATTCTTTCCGTATACCGATGCGTGTTCTTACCAACAAAGCACTGTGTATGTTGTCCAAAGTTATGCTCAGCGTATTCTAAGTCCTAACAAATCAGAATTGACAAAAAGCAAAGAAGAATAATACACTGTGCTTTAACCTCTCCGAAGAGAGTAAAGAAAATCCCCAGGCCCTGTGAGCGCTGACTTCATCATCCTCTGAGCACTCTGCCCTCCTCCAGGATGCTCAGAATCTGAGAATTGAGCAAATTACTTCTCTCTGCCTAGAGTTCATGCTTTCTGCTGTTGTTTTTAAAGTTGTCCACCATCAGAGTCAGCACCTAGTAAAGGGATGCAAATCTCTCCTGGCTCCACCTTACCGAGGGTTGAAAAGCCAAAGCTGAGTCTGGCTACTCACTGGTGTGCAGTCATGGATAGGCATACTTGCTCACTTTTCCTGGTGACTTTCCCTTAATGTGAGTGGTAAGGCTCCCTGAGGATGGAAAATCCATATACTCACCCTATTCCCACCTCATCATCTGCTTATTTTCTCCACAGATGTCCTGTCCCAGCTTACCCTGAAGCAGTCTGGCCCTGGACTGTTGCAGTCCTCCTAGACCCTCAGTCTGACCTGCTCTTTCTCTGGGTTTTCCCCGGGCTCCTATGGTATGGGTGTGAGCTGCGGGGAAGGGCCTGCAGAGGCTTGCAAACATTTGATGCGATGATCATAAGTCCTACATCCCTGAAGAGCTGGCTCACAATCTACAAGGACTCCTCCAACAACTGGGTATCCCTCAAGATCACCAGTGTGGACACTGCAGATACTACCACACAGAGACACAGCCTCATTTGACAGCTGTGCAGTATTTCAAGCTGGTTCTCAGCTCTTCTTCTTCCAAACATAGGGCAGGACAGTGGGTGGGGAGCTCTTTTCCTGTAGGTTCTGTGGTTACCTCTTCACTCTGAGCTTCAGAGTCCTGACTTCCTGTTATAGAACTTAGGCCCCCTTTTACAATGCTCAGAAATGAAATTGTCTCTGTGTTTGGTTTTATTAAGATGAAGGATATCTGGTGCCTAAGCCAGGTTGATCAGTTCTGTCTTTCCACTCAGTCTTTGGCCTCAAATCCAACAGCAGCTGATTCCAAATCATTCTGATGTTCATCCTGATGTAGAAGGGAGACACTCTTAAATAAAATCTCACAAATTGAGTCATTTGGCAAAAGGGCTCTATGAACACCTGCAAAATATCTCAGATGATTGTCAACACTATTGTTTGCTCTCCAAATTGATGGTAAGCCCTAATGCTCCAGATGCCACTTACATAGTTCACTGAATCTGAGAAGGTTAGCTTGTGCCTGTCTTGTCCTTTCACTCCTACTGTCTAGCATCCATAGTAGTGGAAGATACTTTGTGTGCTGTCAGAAAGGCATGGTAATAGCCTACTACAAACCCTGTGACCTACAATGCTGAGGTCTTTTGGGGAAGTTTATTTTCAGTTATGTTTGAAATTGTTTTATGCACTGTTGGGTGAGGGGTATTCTAGTTCTAGGGCATTTTGTATTGTTTACAGGTGTTGGATTTATGAGGGAGTTGTTTAATTGTTAATGATATGCTTGTTCTATCAGTAGAATACCTGAGGAGTTCTGAATCAATAAAAACACCTGATCTCAGAAGCTCAGGGTTTCATTATGGAAACTGGCATTGGCCACAATGGTGGTTCCCTCTGCTGAGGTCTGGCAGAGTCTGTACTATGAAAACTCCTCCTTGTCTCTTTGCCAAGCTGCCACAGCAGTGTACTACTACAGGGGTACCCTGTGATATAAGCTTTTGTAATAGTGACACAAATACTGAGGGGTAAGCAACCATTTTCCAATTGGATTTAAAGTCTCACATCGTGAAGTGGAATGCATGTCTGATTCTGCTAGGAATGGCCTAAGGCCCAACACTGAAAAGACCATTAGATTATGGGAAATAAAAACCTATCGTTTTATTAAAGAAACATGGACATAAAATGGCATGCCCATAAGTACACATAAGTCAGTACCTCACCCATCCATCATCAGAAGAGTGTCTTGCAATACATGAGAACCACTAATGGACAACAAAGTGTAGAGAGTGAGTGGTATTGAAGGACTCAGGCCTTCATGGGTTTTCTTCATCAAACCTTCCCTTCACAGGGACTGCTACAAAAGAGGAATTGGAAAGACTGTAAGAGCCACAGGTGATGGATGACTCCAAAGAAGCAGTCCCCTCCAGACTCGTTAGGACTGATGCACATATGAACTCACAGAGACTGTGGAAGCAAGCACAGGGCATGTACAGGTTCAGGCCAAATGTGGTCCCAGTGCTGAGGTTGTAAAGCAGACATGGGCTCCCATCCTAGCAAACAACTATCTGTAATTAGTATCCACCTATGAAAAAAAATTATTCTTCTTCAGTGGAGTCTCACAGGCTGTGTTAACCACGCTTCAGTGTCGGTCTCTCCCAAGGCCAACTAAAAGCCCACACAATAGTATTTTGAAGATATTTTTGTCTTGTGTAAGTTTCTTTAGGGATTCTTTTTTAGTCTTTTAGTTTGTGTGTGTGTGTGTGTGTGTGTGTGTGTGTGCACTTGCATGAGTGAGCGTATGTGAAAGAGAAACATTAACAGGGAGACAGGTACAGAGAGAGAGAAAGAGAAAGAGAGAGAAAGGGAGGGAAGGAGAGAGAGAGAGGGAGACAGAGAGAGGGGGAAAGATATTTCTTTGGTTTCTTTTTATTTTGTTTGTTAAAAAGAATGAATGAAAGGCTGACTAGTTGATTAGTAGGATGAGGAGGAAGATTTGAGAGAAGTTGTGAGACAGAGAAAGTGTGAACAGAATGAATTGCTTAAAAACAAATTTTTTTTCACTAAAGTTGCATATTCAATTTATATTCAGTAAATGTGGACTTTGTGGGAAGAAAAAATGTTTTTTTTCCTGACATGGATATGCACAACCTGGTTGTAGAGTTCCTAACAGTTTCTGCTCATTTGTCTATTGGATTATTAATTCTTTCTCTTATCATTTCTGGCTTCGTGCTCTGAGGATAATCATGTAAGAATCTATGGATCATACAAAATACTTCATTGCTCAGACATGTTCTCAGAATATATGCAAAGTCATCATAGGAAAGTGCTTCCTTCCAGAAATGCTCAAGCATAGACACAGTCAGACAAGTCTCTTACTAACAGAAGAGATGACATTTCAGCTTCCATAAGCGTAATGCTCATTGTTGTACCTGATATCATCAGGAAAGTCTATACAGCCCATGTCTCTGCTATAATTCTGTCTTAATTTCCATTGCAGATATCTATGATTCAGACTCTTCTTACAATTGCTGCAATTTGATTTATGCATAGCAGAGTTGATAATTACCCATCCCTGGAAATACGACCTGTTATAGCTCTAAGTTCAAAATTATTTCACCTTGTGAGTCACCTGGGTCTTAGCCTGCATCAATATTTTAGTCATTTGTATCAATAAACTCATTCATTTGTAAAAATATTGTTTAAGTCCTTTTACTTCTTCTATAAAATAATTCAGAGTGAGAGATTTACCATGAGTAGAAGTGAATTGTCTCATTCTTCGGGTGAGAAGATCCTATTTGACAAGAAAGACTTTCTTTTGTTATCATCAGATGACAAAGAAGCATAATAACAACAGCAAACCTAGAGTACAGTAAGGATGCCAATCAACTTAGCTTTTCCAGTCACAGAATCCTAATGAGATAGCAAAACTACACAGACTCCATTAAACATAGATTTACAATATCTATTGACAATTCCAAGAAGATTAGATATTTCCAAATGCTGAGTTCCTTCTGAGTATAATACCACCCACTACTGTGTGAGAAAGACAGTGAAGAGTCTCCATTGCATTCCAAAAGCTAAGCCCTTGTAGGTGTTTAGTAACCGCATGATGGCACAGCACACGTTAGTTCATTGTTATCCCTCTAGTTTGCTGGCTCCTTTTCATCTAGCAGGTTTTCTTCAGAAAAACCTCTCTTTGTTTATGGTTTACATTGTTCTGTGATGTCTGTTAACATAAATTATCTTTGATTTTGTTAAAGTATAAGAATGTGAAATATCAGATCCTAAGGAAATGAAGAAACATAGAGCCTTCTTCCATGTGATTCTGGGCAAAACCTCTATGGGATTTTTTGACTAGGACAGTGTTTGAGATTCAAGGAAGTAAGAAAAGGCAGGACCAAGTTCCTGGACTCCAGAATCCTAACATATCTACTAATCCCCTCCTTCTCCTCTTCATCCCAGGCTCAGATGTGACCAATTTGACTTTTAGCAGATGCATTTCCTCACTCATGAACATTCTCACATTTCTCACTTCACTTGGTTCAAAAGCAGAAACAATTTCTTAGATGTGTCACCTGTATTCATATTGATCGTTAAATTCACAGGACTTAGAATGACCTGGGAATCAAGTCTCAGGGATGCCTTTGATGGATCACTTGTGATAGCTTGCACTCTGGACATTCCCTTGAGTGAAGTTCTAAACTGGCTTAACTGAGTTAGGAAGAGCCAACTTAAGTGTTGTCAACACTGTTCCTACGGTCTGGAGTCCTGAAGCAACTACAAATGACATAGGAAACTTAGTATGAGCATCTATCTCTTTCTGGTTTTTGTTTATGTACTGTGACTCATACATCAAGGTCTTGACCTCATGACATAAGCACCATAATGGACTGTACCACAAACTGAGAACATAACAAATCCTCTTCTTCAATTTCTATTGTCACATAGGTGGCTCCTGCAATGCAGGTAGTAACTATTACAGAAAACCAGGACAAAGAAGTAGAACTATTTCAGTGATAAATCTGAATGCAGTCTTAGTGCTCTATAGCAGTGAAGAGACACAATGACTATGCTAGTCGTATAAGAGAAAATATTTAATAGTTTGCTTGCTTTCTTTTTCAGATTGTAGTCCTTATTATCACAGATGGACTATGATAGCATGTGATGCTGGAGGATTAAGGAAGAGCTACGTCCTGATCTGCAATCAGAGAGACAGAAACATTAGCCCTGTAATGGTCTTTGAAGCTTCAAGCCTACCAACAATGATACCTTTACTCCAACAGGTCCACATTTCTAATACTTTCAAGCAGTTCCACTCCTTGGTGGTTAATCTAAAACATGGACCTCTGGGGACTATTCTTATCTAAACTAATACATGTGTCAAAGATATGTCCTATTTTGTATCTGAAAGGACTTTTAAACCACACCTTAATATGTCACTTTTCCCAATCTTGAGAGTTGAGGGTAGACCTACAGACATGAATTATCAAAGACATCAGGTTCTTTGAGTTGCCAGGATAGCAAATGTCAACTGGAAAAAAGTCAATATCCTGTGATAATTCAGAATTTAATGGTGCAGTGTTTGTGTTCTACAGTAGCTTATATACAATTATATCTTGGTTTTGTGAATAACAATAGTGTGTTATAAAATATTGGAACTACTGAGATGTGTAATCAAGGCAACTATTAGTTTTGATTATCAAAGGATTCCCAATAAAAGCAGGGGGAGCCTGTTAGCGTGATATGATATGAATGGTACAGGAATCACGTCATATTTCAGTATCTAGATAGACAGGAACTTAGTTTTACATGCCAAGTTCTGCTAGTATAGTAATATCCATTTGTCAAAGGTAATTTTGTTTGTCATGTGGGGATTAATCCTTGGAGTTTATAGTTGGTTATATTACTCCACAACCAACAATCACTATCCTATAGCAGTTACACCCATGTTCCTGAAAATTTTTGGCACTCATGATCTGCCTTGTTATGAGAGGAGGGTGAATTTGTGGAAGTTAGGTATGAAATGAGAAGAGAGCTGCCTGAGGACACAGCCAGCATCTTCCATTCAGAAAGATCCATGGTCAAGGGGCCAAGCCACCCCTTTCAAGTGTTCACATGAAAACATACAGCCTATCCAGGTACAAATACTGAATTAGCAAACAGATTAAATCACAGTGCAAATCTTCTTAAATTCTGGTTCCTTCTTTAATGTGGAAATATTTCTTGGAGAGGTGAACTGATCTGTAATTACCAGGCTCTGATTTCCTCTCTCTCTGGTGTTGTGAATGTTCTGTCCCAAGTGCAGCTGCAGGAGTTGGGGAATGGCCTGGTAAAGTACTCGTAGGCACTGTCCATCAGATGTGCTGTTTGTAACTCATTTTTTTCATCAATGGCCACTGTTATAGCTAGATTCATTCAGTAAAATCTGAAAAACAACTGGGGTTCATGAAGACCTTGAAAGCAATTGTGGAATTACTCACCATTCACTATAAAACATCTGTGCAATTCACCAGGTAGACAGGGAAGAAGAGAAGAGCCATAGTGAGGGGACTATGTGTGAGATCCCAGACAAACTCATGTAAGCCTGTTCTTATAACCAGCAGGGGGCACTGTAGATCAACCAATTCCTAGGACATAACTGTCAGAAGCAGAAAAGGAAGTTCAGCACCAAGGAGATTTCCAATAGCTTCTGTGGATTTCATTTTAGCATCATGATCTTCAGAGATTACGGTAGTTGATATGTGTGGTCACCATACCACAACACTGGAGAGGTTCTTTGTTAAATAGAATCAATAAATGAGGTCTCTGAGAGCTAAATTGAACTCCTATTTCCATTCTATAGGAAATATCTGTCAGGAATCACATTGTAGTATAGGTTAAGTAGATTTGACACTCAGGACCCTTAAACCATCTCGTGAATAAAAAAAGGTGTCCCAGGAGTTGCTAGATAATATCAGAGGGTCCATACTCTTGCTGATCATTGGTGTTATATGCACAGTAGTCTCAAATATGCTGTCCTAGTGTCTGATGGATGAAGGATGGTCTTAGTCCATCTGCTTAGCATCATAGATATGGTTGAATCTAAAGAGGCTCAAATGGCTCTTAAACAATCAAAGTGTGGAACACAATTGCGGTGACTTGGTACTCAGTGTGATGGAAGAGTTCTGTCTGCACAAGTACAAGGATGAATGCATTTCCTCGAACAGATTTAAGTAAGACTCAGACATCACCATCTTGCTGCCTAACTCAGAAACCCTCTTCTTGTTCTGCCTCTACAGGATCAGGTCTTGATCTATCCAATACCCTTCCTCATGAATATGTAAATTACAGAAGTTGTGATTATAAACACAGGGATGGCTGCATAGAACACAGCACCACATTAGCTCCCGCTAGTCCACAGTCTCTGAGCACACAGGTTCGCATCATGGACTGGAGCTGGATCATCCTCTACCTGGTGGCAGTAGCTACAGGTAAGTGGTTCCCCAGTAAAAGATAGGAGGGGCATCTAGATAATGAAGTGACGGCAGCATCCACTCTGTCTCCTTCCCACAGGTGTCCCTTCCGAGGATCAGCTACAGCACTCTGGGAATGATCTGAGGAGTCTTGGAGGTTCAGTAAAGGATTCCTGCAAGGATTTTGACTCAGATAGCTCCACAATTTCCTAAATGAGCTAGTTGAGGCAGAAGCATGGACACAGGTATGAATGGATTGGGCACATACTCATTGGAAAAACAAACTAGGAAGAGAAGTTTGAGGGCAGAGCCACACTGACTGCAGACACAATGTCCAACACAACCTACTTGGAGCTCAGCAGCCTGACTTCTGAGGACTCTGGGGTCTATTACTGTGCAAAGGAAGGCACAACGTCACAGCCCATATCTGGAACATGTCAAAATCTCTGAAGGAACAGGAAACTTCCATGAAGTAGACAGGACAGGGGGTGTAACCTGAAGACTTGCTCAAATTTCATGTTAATGTATTGAGGAAAGGGACAACAGCAATAAGAGTTAATTCTCTTTGCATAGGGAATATTCCTAGTCACTTTGCATGCTAGAGTCAAAGACAGGAAGCTTTAAATTGTAAAACTTGATTCATGCATTTTCATGTTGATGCTAATGTGACCTTATGCATCTAACATAATTGCGTCAATAATTTGCATCAGAAATGATTGATCACTTATTAAACAAATGTCTAATGACCAAGAGGTGAACAAAATTTCTGTTGAATTATTATTAACAAATCACATTCATCAACCCAGTTCATATTCATGAGACCTGAGGATTAGGTTTAGAGATTAACCATGGATCACTAATTCAACATTCATTGTCTTCCTCCAGTCCCAATACCTGTCCTGTAATCACAGACTCTTAAGAACACTGACCTCAGAGACATAAGACCATCTCTCCACTATTTGGGATACAAGGGTGTGGCATTCAACCTTGGTACTTTGCTGAATACATATTCATTTGAATAAATGTCTTATCAACAAAAGGCACTTTGATCTCCAGGTGTTTGTTGTTGAGAAGTATAGGTAAGAACAATGACTTATGTGGCATGTTCCTCCAGCACAGAGTTCTTCACTCTGAGAAATCTGATTGCTATGACTTGATGGATGCACCTAGTAATGTTGTTTGGAAGTGTGAATCATTTTCTCTAATTCTATGTAGGGCATATTCAACTATATGCTGAATTAAAAACATTGTATGAAATACCAGTAAGATTCGAATGCACACTCGTGTCTTCCTCCAACTGCAAGTGTGGATTGATCACCATGTAGAAGAATTTTAAACTTCCTAAACTGGAACTGAGTGGATTCTGAAAACAGAGTAAAGACAGCACTGACCATGGTGGTGAGACTTTCACTGAAGGACTATTCAGATTGCTGTTGGTGAAATCTCTTGTAGAGGCACAAAATCATATATTGCAGGCAAGTTACCTCATTCTCCTGAGTTGTGCAGTGCATATGAAGAGAACTATGAACATTGAATAGACATACCTTTAGGAACATGGACTTTGCATTACATCAGAGTTTATATCTACTTCACTTGACTCTTCCATGACAGCACTGGTCTTTCCAAGAACACTCAGTCTCTGTGAGCTCAAGCAGGGTTCACCTTCACTGGAGAAATGCCTGGTTACTCAGTCACTTACTGAACCTTAGTATTAGAAGACATCAAATTCTTTGCAACTGTCATGCCTACCTTAGGAAAAACATAACTCCTTTTTTGAGTTAAGACTCTTGGCATAGACAGTTTACCTATACTCAACTCTGATTTCCTGGAACCAAAAAATATTTAATTATTGTGGCAGCTCTTTTTAATGAATATTCTCATATGATTACACATTGGTGAAATGGAATTTCTTTAATATTCTTTTCAGTGATCTAAATTTGTCCCCTGGTATCCTACACATTTGAGCTGGAGAGAATGCATCCAAGTCCAATAGAACCCACAGACATCTCTGTAAGCTGTCCAGTGTGCTGTTCTATCACTAGTAATTACGAGATGCTGAATTAGGACACTGTTGTAGAGGAATCGTCTCCAGAGGTTATCTACTATAACTTCCACTAGAGTGTACAATCCAGAGATATTCATAACATATATTAACTGGTTCTTCATGTAGCTGAGATATCTGACCGCTGAGGAAGACATGGTATATCAGTCAGTGAGGGACTCGGTGTGAATAAATGTAATCCAGTTTGCAGACACAGTTCTCTCTGGAAAGTGGCCGATGAATTGTGCAAGTAGTGTTTGGGCCTTTAAGTGATGTTTATAAGATCAAATGTAGCACAGTGGAAAAAGGAATTATGGGAAATTATGATCAATAGAAAAAGGGCTATTCAGAAGGAAAGGGAAGCATAACCCACAGAAGAAAGAGTGAAGAGGACAATTCTAGGGATAAATATATTTTAGGGAAACTGCAGTTTCAGAGACATTGCATCTGATAAGCGTGGAATGTAATACTCACATTAGTTTAATTTAGGAGGCAACACTCACATCATCTCTCCATAATCTCACAGAGCTCACACATTTGTGGATAAATTCCAATGTGAGAGTAGGCTGTGTATGCAAACCCATAATCCTCAATCAGGAAAAAACTCTAGTACATTGCCACCCATGATAGCCATCAAGAGCATTATAGATATTAGCCATCAGAGCAAAGATATTGAAAGATCAATATAACCCATCCAGCATTTTGAATTTTAGGGAAATGAGTTCCTCTATAAAAGTATAGAAAGTATGACCTTGAACTGACACTCTCCAGAACACAATCTCAATCCTGACCAGTGTTAGAAGTGAAGCCATGCAACTGACTCTTCCAAGTTGCTACTATCTCACAATGTAATGTGGATCTGACCAGTGATCTTGAATTCGGAGCAAAAAATACACAAATAATCTGACTTTCAGGAGCATGTCTTTTTTTTTAATATGTGTAGTTACAGTTCAACATATAAAGAAACATGCACGCAAAATGCTACATAGTTCTACTGACTTCTCTCATTCCTGGGAGCACATTCTAAATCCATTCTTAATAATTGAAATTGTTCAGCTCCTGAAAAGCTTTTCTAACACATGTCCTGTCTAGGAATAAGATGAACTTGGACATGGAAAGACAGACAGAGAGAGATTAAACTGTCTAAGGACACGTATTCCCAGATAGTAAACATCAATATTAAAGGGATATTCAGTTTAACTCCATTCCTTTAAATATATGTAAATACAGTATAGGAAAAATGAATCAGTGTACATTTGCTTGATTTCTAATTTATTCTCAATGCGAATGCATTTTCTGAAATTTTTAACTGACCTGTGAGTACCACAGTTTCTATTGTTTCTATTGACTCCTGTATCTGAATGTCCCAGATTTCTTCCATGGATACATTGGGGGCTTTGTCTATGCTCAAGGCTAATTTTGGTTATTCTAAATTAAGGTGCTTTGTCCCAGGTATAGCCTGGTAAAGGTAACCAAGTTCTCTCTTGGTGTCACCCTATTACCAATGAGTTCTGCTGCAACTGCATCCAACTGACAACAGGAAAGAGCCTAGCATAAATAGAGGCACCTATAATGCATAGGCAACATTTTATTGTCAATCTCTGAAATATTCAGTCAGCATTTTAAGTTAAACGGGAGCCATTTCTCCCTGCAAGATCCCTCTGTGTTCACTGATGTTGCATTCATATATTACTGCTCAAGGCAGACATTCCAACTTTAGTGGATTAATCCATGATTGTTCTACCTGTAGTGGAGCTCAGGACCACCAGGGGGCACAATGAAGCCAATAATCTCCAAAAGAGATGAGGTATGATGTGGAAGGGACTCTGTATCCTCTGTGGGTTTCATTTTTAATGTCATGTTAGCTGTTTCAATTGACATGCAAAAAGTCTCCATGCTCAAATATAGTTAATATTCTTTGTAAAAACCTTTAAGTTTTTAATTTCTTGTTAATTTTATTCAGTTTTTATTTCCTTTTTTTAACATTATTGAACCTAAATTCATGCAATGTATTCAGGTCACTGGTTCCCCTCTCTGAACTTCTCCAAGGTCCTTCCTACCTCCCCACTCTCACAACTCTCAGCATTTCTTTTTTCTGTAGAAAAAAAAAAAGTATTAACCACAAACAAAAAATAAAAGCAACACACACACACAGCCACCATCAAAACACAACTCTATAACTATAGTGGATATGCAAAGGCAAGTGAGACAAAAAGAAATGCACAGCAAAATGACATGAAACAAAATGTCTACAAAAACACCATTTGTTCATTTTATTGTTTGACTTCTACTGCTGGGCATAAGCCCGTCCTTAATTGTAACTAATATACACAAAGAGATTCCCCTAGAGAAAACAACTCTTCCTTTGCAAATCAGGGTCAGCTGCAGTTAACATTAATGTTTTCAAATATGCATTTCTATGGTTAGCTAAGGCCGTTGCTTCCATGACATAGAGAAATGAATTCCAGCTAACTAGAATAGTCTCCCTGGTCTCTATATCTCTCAGTGCAGGAAGGGGCTATGCAGCCTGCAGGAAGAACAAAGACAACAGTATCTTAAGCAGTACCAGATACTGCAATCTATAATGTCAGATTTCCATGTAAGTTGTTCCCATAAGTGTCTGACTGTTACGTAGTAACCAACTGCTTTCTCATCATATTTGTGGCCTGTTCCACAGGAAAGCTTTCAACCCATGTAAATTCTCATAATTTAGTAGTTTTTGAAATTTCAAGCGATTATCATCATCATTACCACCATGTATTTCAATCAGATAAAATTATTTGGAAATGGATACTGCCTCAGGTTGGAAACTGTTCAGAGGTTCTGACCTGATGTTTCATTCACAGAATATGCACAGGTCTCAGGGATTGGGGCATTGTATGGATTTCCTCAGACAGGAGTAAGACTTGGACCTCAGCATCCTGTTGCCTTCCTTACCTAGGGTCCTCTATCTCCTCCTCCTGCTATGCTAGATCTTATCTAAGACATACCCTGCTCATGAATATGCAAATTAACTGCAAATATGCTTGTAAATACAGGGATTTCCACATTGCAAAACAACATAAGTGCCTCTCCACAGGTACTGAACAAAGTATGCAGGCCCTCACCATGGGATGGAAATGGATCATTGTCTTCCTGGTGGCAGCAGCTACAGGTAAGGGGCTTCCAAACTCAAATATTGAAGAGAGATAGAGACTGAGGTGACATTGACATCCATTCTGTCTTTCTCCCCACAGGTGTCCACTCCCAGGTCCAGCTACAGCAGTCTGGGGCTGAGCTGGGGAGGCCTGGGTCCTCAGTGAAGCTGTCCTGCAAGGCTTCTGGCTACACCCTCACCAGCTACGATATGAGCTGGGTGAAACAGAAGCCTGGAGAGGGGCTGGAGTGGATTGGATGGATTTATCCTGGAAATGCTGATACTAACTATGCCCAGAAGTTCAAGGGCAAGGCCACACTGACTGTAGACACATCCTCCAGCACTGCCTACATGGAGCTGAGCAGCCTGACATCTGAGGACTCTGCAGTCTATTACTGTGCAAGACAGACACAGTGTTGCAGCCCACATCCTGAGTGTGTCAGAAACCTGGAGGAGCAGGCAGCTGCTGGAGACTGAGATGAGAGAGAAGAGTAGCCTTGAGCCTTCCTAAGAACTGATCACTCTGAGGGTCCTTTGATCTGTGTCCTCTTCATATAACTTTAGTGCCTTTGTCAACTTTGCATGAAGTTATCTGAGCTTTTGATTAAAACAGCAATTGTATTTGAAAACCTGTGGTGATGCATTTTGATAAAAATATCTCTGGATTATGAGAGGCATGAAAGTTTCTTAGATGACCTGGAAACAAAGTACATGAATTTCAACAATAAACTCCAAATCAGAAATATCTGGGCAAAAAGAATCTCCTCTTAGAGTGTTATGTCTTATTTCACATCAGGTGTGTTGTTAACTCTGGCTCTGTGGTCCAGCAGTAATTCCAGTCTCTTAGAATATAAGAGATTCTTATATCAGAATGCACTGCCATATAAATATAATTATTGCTATTTCGTCAAATGTATTAAATTGCTTTCCAAAGAATGCATCTATCAATCAATGTATGTAGATGTTAAATGAGATCGATTCTGACATCATAAATTAATCTCTGGTCCCATATTTGATGCCTTCCCAGTCTTGGAATACTGCAGAACTGCCTCATGCTTTTACAGAACGTGGACCTACTCTGACACAGCATCATGTCTCACAGTCTACTAGACGCCTTGTGTTCACTATTGTTCTATAGAGTATATTGTTTTCAGTAAATGTGTGAATAAGAACTAGTATAGAGACTGGTGGTTCTTGGTGATCTCAAGTTTATGTTTCAGTAGGAAATCTCTTTAGCTCAGATAATTAATTTTGCATGTTCCTGTAACAGTCACATCCTCCCCATGAACATCTGAATGGCATGTGCTTAACATGGAGGCAATCCTATGAGGAGTGTGTTGTGGTAAATATGGATCCCCCAGGCCAATTCTATGTTAGAGATTGTTGAAATCTGTTTTTATCTTAAAATCCTGTTTGAAGTACCAGTACCTTAATAAAGTACTTTTCTGATTCCTCCGACTGGAAAGCAGGGATTGACCAGAAGGCAGGGGAATCTTCTACTTCATGTCTCTGAATTGAATGGGACTCTCCAGTGTACTGGGAAGGCATCTGTCAAGTAGCTGTAAGTTCTTGACTCAAGGACTTGTCGGATACCTGCTGGAGAAATCATTTTGAAGTGCCCAGCCACCTTATTCTCCATGCCGGAGAGATCGCCACAGATTTTTCTGAATGTCTATATAATGTAATAGAGATATCTGAGATGGAGATACACTGCTCTCTCAACCTAACTCCCTAACCCCTCTCTCAACTCTTGCTCTAGAGCACCCTGACTAATACAGAAGCATATCATATGTCATTGGGAAATAATATCATGTCACAAACTGAAATCTCATGTGATGTTTTTTTAGTAGACTTCATGGAAGGTCCAGGTGAGCCTGAACTCTGTACATCCCTGCCTGGAGTAAGTACAGTGTTCTCTATTCTCTAATATGCTTCTCATTTCCAGGGAAAACATTATCAGTAGCTGGGAACATCACAGTTTTGTTCACATTGTGTCGATATGCCCGATAACGGCATAGGCATGATAGAGAAAAGTCTAGTGGGTTCTCCTTTTGTTTCTGTTTCAGCTTTCCAAGGTCATTACTCCTATCTGTCACTCATTGGTCCAAGTTACCCTGAGTGTTAGGTGACTATCAGGAGCTCTGGACCCAGCCCAGGAATGTTCCCACAGGCGCTGTCCTTACATGAGCTGTCTCTGGTTAATTTATCACACACTGGTTCCTATTGGCTTTGGATTTTCCCAGCTCCACAGAAAGGGACACACTGCTATGAGAATGAAGTTATGGATTCAGAGATCAGAAATCATTCTTCCACCTCATCTCCTCATTCAGAAACGCGTTTAAGGAACAGCTCTCTCTGAGCTATATATCTTTGATAACACAGGTTAGAGCTCTGTACTACAATAAGAGACACAGTGAGGGGACCCAGGTGTGTGGCACCCAATCTCCACAGCCTTCTCTGATCTGAGAGAAAGTAGGAGCCATTTGGGACCACCTGAGATTTTATACTCTGTAAAATCCAGTATGGTTCACAACTGACTGGCCCCCTCTCCTACGGTGCTTTCCTGCTGTCTTCTGTGAAATGTACATGGGGTCAACACCACCAGGAACAGTCATTTATTGAATATTAACCACAGAGTCAGGATATAATGGAATGTGGGGTTCCATTACCTGTGAATTTTTGGGAGCCATTAACAGAATGGTTAAGACTGGTATGAATGTTGGGTTGCTGTCAGTTTTGAACTGGCTTGTTTCACAGAAGCTTCAACCTTCCCCCCTCACACACCACAGGCAGAGGGAATCTGAATTGGAAGCTCACTGGAACAACCAAGAAGGTGTAAAAGTGGAACTAGGATGAAGTGACACAGAACTGGGGCCGGGGCTCTTCAGACAAGGGGATGATGGTGAGCACTGCTGGGAAAAGCATGGCTGGGGCATTGACAAGCAGGGAAATGCTTCCAGGGAACAAGAGTAGGGTCCTAGAGAGACCACCAGTCCTGAGCAGTTGCTCTTGTTGCTGTGGTGGCTGCTTCTGGCACCCTCCATGATAGGATCCGGCAAGCATAGACTGCCTGTTGCCTGCTGATGGGGAAGCCACGTGCACAGGGCCTGAGGAGGCAAGACAGTTGTGTTGCTAGGACCATGCTGAAAACTGCAGGTTTTCCCTTTTTTGAGCATGAGTCCTTGTGGTAGGCATTAGTATCCTTTGATTACATGTACAACACTAGTATGGCTTGATCTTGATGGAGAACATTCCCATCTTTCTGTGGAACTGCCATACTGATTTCCAAAGTGGCCGGACAAGTTTCCACATCCACTTGTGTGTTCTCTCTACTCCACATTCTCCTCAGTGCTCATAAAATTGTTGTAAACTGAGTTCCCGGGTGTTGACTTGGTAGCTACTCTTTAGCAGAAATGAACTGCCTTGCTGGTTACTGTGCTTCCAATCACTGATGGCTACTCCTGAGTCCTAGCTCTTATGTCCTTTATCAGAGTCAGCACCTGGTGAGGAAATGCAAATCTATCCTGGCCCCACCCAAGCCTGGGTCCAAAACCAACCTAGTCCAGGCTAATCACTATTGAGCAGCCAAGACAGCCTTACTTCTGTATTCCTGCTTCTGGCTTTTCCTACATGTGGGAGCCAAGGCTCCCTAAGGGATGAACTTCAAAATCTTCACCCTCTTTCTACCTTAACTTCTGCTTTTTGTTCTCCCCAGATATCCTCTCCTAGGCTACCCAGAAGGAGTCTGGCCTTGGGCTGTTATAGACCGCACAGAATCTCAGTCTGACCTACTCTTTGTCTGGGTTTTTCAATGAGCAGTTTTAGTATGGGTGTGGGCTAGATTCTTCATCCCACAGGGAGGGGTCTGGAATGGCTGGAATTTATTTATTAGGATGATGATAAGTTCTACAACCCATCCCTAAAGAGCTGGTTCACAATCTCCATGGACACCTCCAAAAACAGGGTATTACTCAAGATCACCAGTGTGGACACTGCAGGTACTGCCACATACTACTGTGCTCAGAGAACCCAGTAATGCAATCTCATTTGATGGCTGTACAGTATTTCAGGCTGTTTTTCAGTTCTATTGCTTCCTTTTACAGTGCAGGAGGATGGTGATTGTGACTCACATTTCCTGCTGTATTCCAGGGTTTCCTCTTCATTCTGGTTCAGAGCTGTGGTTCCACTCAGTGTTTGGCCTTAACTCACAGCAGTAGCTGGTTTTAAATTACTGCAATGCTTACCTTCAGGAAACAACTGGATATGAGGAAGATGGGCAACACCGGACAAGATTCATTTGGTAAAGGGGCCCATGGAACCACCCAAATATCTCAGACTACTGCCAAGGCAATTGGTTGTTCTCCACAAATTTATTGCAAGACCCCACTGCATAACTATCTTGATGACCATAAAGAAGTTGGTGCCTAATTGGAGGCTTCACTCTTACTGGATAGTGTACACAGTATTGGAAGGGATTTTACATGCTTTCAGAGAAAGAAGGAAATAATGAACCTCACTACAAACTCTGTGACCCATAATGGTGACCTGCCTGGAAAATATTCAGGTGCATTAGTGGCACAATTGTTGTGGGTGTAATCAACCAATCTCTGATTTGATAAGGTCCAACACGTTAGATGTAGCCCATGACTGGTACTGCTAGGGTGACCATCTTCCACTAAGGACGAAGGCATTGATGAAGTAGATAAGGTAGAAATATTTTAAGACCCCACAGTGAAGGATGAACACAAGTATCCCATCTCCTCCAGACACAGTAAGACTGATGCACATATAAACTCACTAGGCTGTGTGAGCAAGCACAGGGATGACTGCATCAAATCCACATGGGAGTCTTATTGCTGAGAGGAGGAAGTGGAGATGTGACTAGCAGCCCTAACAAGGAAACTACTGCTACTGATTACCAGATGCAAAGGAAATGAGAGTCTTCTTCTGTGGAGTCTCATTGCATCCGATTGGTCTCAATTATTATTCTGCAGTATTTGATGTATTCTACTGATGATCCTGAAATTCGAGCAAAACAAAAGAATAGACTGACTTCCTATATCATATATTTTTGTTTTAATATGTATGTATAGCTACACATTGTACATTTCAACACACATGCAGACAAACTCCTACACAGTGTGATTGGAGTCTGTCACTCCTGGGAGCATATCCAACTCTGTCCATCAGTGAAAACATTTAGATCCTGAAAAGCTTTACTAATACATACCCTGTCTACAAATAAGAGGACTTCGGACATAGACAGTAGAGATAAAGCTGTCTAAGTTCACATGCCATCCACCCACTAGGATCCTTCTCAAAGAGATCACTCTACCCTTATTCTTTTGCATGCATGCAAGTGCAGAATACGAAGCAAATGAGTCTTGGTGTACATTTCCTAGATTTCTATTGCCTACTCCATGTGAATATATAGTTTCTGGAATTGATAACTGACCTGTGAGTGCTACAACGGTTCCTTCTCTTTCTGATGACTCTTGTATCTGTGTATGCCAGGAATTTATATTGGAAACATGAGGCCTATATCTGAGAACAAGACTCACTGACATTCTGTGGACTCAAGGACTCTGTCCCAGGTTATAGCGTGATGAAGACAGCAAAGAGCATGTTGTCATCTTATTACAAGTGGGAACTGCTAGAGCTGGATCCACCATGGAGGATCTTGGCATTGAGGTGGACATCGATGAAAAGAACAATACAATTTATTGTATAATATAATACCAATACCAATCAACAATACCAACCTCTGAAAAATTCATTAAGAGAAGACCCTGTTCTCTCTTGTTGTCACCATAGCACAGGTAGGTACTGCTAGAACTGGATCCATCTGCATCCAGGAAAGGGCCTGGCATTAGCAAACTTTGATAATAATTACAGACACACCTTACAGCCAGTCTCTGAATCATCCAGTCAGCATATCCAGGTTAAACAGCAACCATTCATCTCTGCAGCTGAGCTCTGTGAGCACTGAAGTTGCAGGGACAGGTTACTTCTCAAGCCAGATATTGCAACTTCAGTGTAAGCAATGACAAAGCTATCTGCAGGGGAGCTCAGGACCAGCATGGGGTGCAATGAAGCCAATACTCCCTAGTAGAGTGATGAGGTGAGGAGTGGAGGGGGAATCTGTATCCTATGAGTTTCCTCTCTAAGTCATAGTAGCTGAATCGTAACTACTGTGGTTGCCATGTGAAGTATCCATGTTCAAATGCAGTAAAGTTCTTTGCTGAAAACTTCATGTATTTATAATTTCTTGTTTATTTTATTCTGTTTTTATTTACTTTTTGTATTTTTTGAGAAAATTAACATAATGTGTTCTGAACTCTGATTATCCTATCCCAACTCCTTCTAGATCCTTCCCATCTTCCCACCCATGCAATTCCATACCTTCTCTTTTCTCTGCAGAAAGCATACAAATAGGCCAAAAAGAGTAAGCTTAAAATAAAAGGCATCTCTGACCATTAACTCACAGGCAGTCTTCTTGTGTCTATTAATGAGGTGTTCAATTAATAACTCGTGTCTTTGGGAAGCAGCACTGTCCATCCATGCAGGTTCCTCTGTTCACAGACTCACAAGTTAAAATAAAACACAAAGCTTATCCATGTGCTTTCTGCTCAGCTTTCTAAATGTATATCTCACATAACCGTAGGACATGACCAGAACCAGACCACTAAGACAGTACTGATAACCACACTGCAAGTCTAATCTACACATCACCAGTTTTTCATATAATTTCCTTATATTAATAGTTTTTGATAAAAAATACTGTATCAGAAGATCCATAAACACACACCATGTTAGTACAAAATATTCCATCAGAGTGAAGAAAATCACAAATGTAAGGCCAGGCAACTATAAATTGTTCTTTATTTCTAGGCATACTTTTTTTGAGAAAAAAATGGTAGTTTTTGTTTCTCTATATTCCATAGTGCATTTTCCTTCCCCAGTATCTCCTCTTGTTCTGCCATGCCACATGAATTCTATGACTGATACAGTAATATTCTTTAATTACATTGAAAGATCATAGATTAACCATACCTTTCTTATAAAACTAAATTTTGGTTTACCTTATAACAATGTTTTAGTTCCCCATTTACCAACATGTTTGAAATTTTCTATCCCCCATATCCTAATGTTTGCTACTTTTTATTTCTTTTTTTTATCTTCTCCCTTAATTCCCTGCAATCTAATGTCCCACATCTTGTCTCTTAGTTTCTAGAAATTACATACACAATACAAAAACCTCAAATCCATCTATATATATGAGTGAGAACATGAAGCATTTGTCCTTATGGACAGCGGTGACTTCACTCAGCATATTTTTTCAGCTTCTTTCACTTTTGTGAAGATTTCATGACTTTTGTTTTACCAATTATTAATATTCCATTGTCTCTGTGCCCCACATTTTTTGCTTTTTCATATTTGGAAATCTAGGTTGATTCCAGTCCCCAACAGCAAACATGGATGTGCAAATGTCTCTATAATAAGATGTGGAGCCATTGAGAACATGCTTGAGAAAGATATAAATTGGGCACAGCACTGTTGTATTTATTAATTGTTACTGTAATCTCCAAGCTGACTTCAGAAGTCATTACGGTAGTTTATATTCACATCAACAGTGTAAAGATTACGCTTTCCCCATACCTATGCCTGCATTTCTTGTCATTTGTTTTCTTGCTTAAAATGATTCTAACAGTAAAAATGTAACATTGATATTGTTTCAATCTACATTTCACTGTGAGCTAAGGACTTTGGATGCAGGACATAGAGAAACCAACATTGAAATGAACAGAAAATTCTGCTTGCTGGATAAGTTTCCTAGTTCAGGAAGGTGGTATGCAGCTTGCAGTAAAAAAGAAGTCATTAGTGAACTCACACAGTGCCAGACCTTGAAGGATACATATCAGCATTCCACAGAAGGTATATCTACTAGTAACTGACTGCTATGTAGTCAGCAACTGCTTTCTAATAGAATATCTGGCCTGAGCCAAAGGAGAGATTTTATCTCTTGTAAAACTTTTCAAAAACTCATGACTGGTGATGAGAGAGGACCTCACAAACCCTAGTTATGTTGTTAATGGCAAGGTTGTCATACTGCCTTAGAAATATTTGCATTTATACACCATAGATTAAAGTTACCGTCAGCCTTTATCACAGAAGCTTATGATTACTGCAGACAGTCAGACCTGGAAAAAAGGCTTACAATGACTGTTTGAAGGTTCAATCACAGATGTGTCATCTATTTCAATTTCTCCCACAAAATTCAAGGACCATCACAAAATAGAGATTGGTAAGAATGTAAGATACAGAATATGGGTGAAATTCATCAAATGCTGTCTTTAGAACTTGACATGTCTATTGTACACATGAAATCACAACAGCTGTAGTTACCTGCACAAAACCTGACTTATAACAGCTGGTCAAAATTCAAGTAATACGTCTTGTAAAATAATGGAGCTGATAAAAGTGTCTACTGGTTAGCATAGCAATATCATTTTGATTCCTTGTACTGCCATGGTTGAATAAGAGAACTGAATATCATGAGTATTTCTCCCAGGTTCATACATACATGTTGGTGTATGTGTACTCTGCTCTCACCACTAAACAAAGTGTGACAATATTTAAAAGTCTATTACAGGATGGGGAGGTACTCTTGAGGGCCCACACCAAGCCTAGGGCTTTTGGCATTTGAAGACAGGTGAGGAAAACACAACACTTTTCTTTGGAAGGTTTCTGGAGGTTTCTTAAAAGTATTGAATGGCCATACTTATGTGTATATAAATATCACTAATTGGACTGTGTGATTAGTTAATGAAATAAAAGAGATCTGAACATTGGGAAGAGGCTTATTGATAGGTCTCAAGGGGGAGTAAGTGGGACAGAGTAGGGGCATATATGATCATTATATATTCTACAGATTAATGAAAATCTCAAAGGATATGTATAACCACTTTGAAAAATAAAAAAAATTACATATGTTTAGAATTTCTTAAAAATATATATTTTACATTGTTCATTTCTCCCATAACATCCACTCTTCCCTTTCTTAACACTCTAATTTTTCTCTTATGATTCTATATACTTTCATTTATACGTTATTACATTTTGGAATATATAAATATTATGTAAATCTGCAATATCTAAGTACTATTAATCAGAGACTCAATTCTGAATTTCTGAGATGTTCTTAATAGTTATCTAAGATACATAATTTTTCTGAAAGTGATGACATTTATTTATTCTTTCATACAAAATATTTCTGATGCTGTGTATATAAGTATGTCTTTTTTGATACAATAATCTATTGTAAGATATGAAGTTTATTTCCATAATTTAGTTATTGTAGATTGTGTTGCAGTAAACATTGATGTGCAAATATTTCCAAGGTATGTTCACTTTTGGTCACTTTGGTCACTTGCTTTATATGCAACCTGCTAGAAATGCTAATATTGATTGAATGTATTTAAATTCTCAAACCTTAGGAAATTTTCCCAGTGTTTTCATCACTACCATAATCATAACAAACACCATGAATAAATCAACCGGATGACCTTGTTTGAAAATGGATCAACTATCTTATGCTGTAAGTCTATTGAGAGCTTAGGCCTTACTGTTACATCATCAGCATTTACAGAGGGCTCAGGGAAGGGTTACAGGATGCATTTCTCAGAAAGGATTAGGAGTTGGACCTCAGCATCCTGCTGCCTCATCCAGGGTCTTCTACCTCTTTCTTCTGCAGCTGGACTAGATATTTTCCAAGAAGTACCCTGCTCATGAATATGCAAATTACTCAAGTCTGTGGTGGTAAATACGGGGATTCAGACACTGCAAAACAACATAAGACAGTGTCTTTGCCACAGTCACTGAACAAAGCATACAGGAACTCACCATGCAATGGAACTGCATCCTTCTTTTCCTAGTGGCAGCAGCTACAGGTAAGGGGTTTCCAAGTTCAAATCTTGATGAGAGGGACAGGGGCTGAGGTGACAATGACATCTATTCTGTATCTCTCCCCACAGGTGTCCACTCCCAGGTCCAGCTGCAGCAGTCTGGGGCTGAGCTGGGCAGGCCTGGGGCTTCAGTGAAGCTGTCCTGCAGGGCTTCTGGCTATACCTTTGCTAGCTATGATATTCACTGGGTGAAACAGAAGCCTGAACAGGGGCTGGAATGGATTGGATATATTTATCCTAGTAGTGGCAGTACTAGCTATGCCCAGAAGTTCAAGAGCAAGGCTAAGCTGACTGCAGACAAGTCCTCCAGCACAGCCTACATGGAGCTCAGCAGCCTGACTTCTGAGGACTCTGCAGTCTATTACTGTGCAAGACACAGTGCTGCAGCCCACATCCTGAGTGTGTGAGAAACCCTGGAGGAGCAGGCAGCTGCTGGGGACTGAGATGACAGAGAAAAGTAGCCTGGAGTCTTACTCAGAAATGATCTCTCTGAGGGTCCGTTGGTCTGTCTCCTCTCCATAGAACTATATTGCCTTTGTCAACTTTTTAAGAAGTTATCTGGGCTTTTTGTTTAATAAGGCAATTGATAAGGAAAACCTGTAATGATGCATTGTGATAAAAATATATCTGGATTGTGAGAGACATTTTATGTGAGCTTTTATACTTGCATGCAATTTAGCTCAAACTCTGGAGTTGATGATGGTTGTGTGGTGCATCTGAAGAGAATGCACTGAATGTTCATGTCTTCAGAAATGAGGAATTCATATGATATCATGGTTTATGTTGTCTTCATTAAAGTCCTTCACCTGTGACAGCTGGTCTTTCCATAAACACTTATTCCCTGTGATCTCAAAGCACAGTTCACTTTCATTGGAGAAAGGCCTGGTTACTTCATCACTTTATGAATCTTAGTATTAGATGAAATTAAATTATTTCCAACTGTTATGCCTCCCATAGATGAAACATATCTTCCTGAGTTAAGTGTCTTGGCAATAGACAGTTTACCTATATTCAACTCAGTGATTTCCTGGAACAACAAAACATACTTTGTGGCAACTCTTTTTCATGAACATGGTGAAGTGGAATTTCTTTTAGATTCTTTACAGTAATCTAATTTTGTCACATGGTGTCCTACCCATTTGTGCTGGAGAAAATGAATCCATGTCCACTAAAGCCCCCACACTTCTTTGTGAGCTGTATAGTGTATTGTTCCATCACCAGTAATTTTAGAAGTTGATTCATGACAGTGTTGCAGATGAATGGTCTGCAGAGTTTTTCTATAACTTCCTCTAGAGCGTACACTCCAGAATTCTCCAGAACATATGTAAACTGGTTCTTTCTGCAGCTGGGATATCTGAACACTTAGAAAACTATGACATATCAGTTTGTTAGTGAATCTGTGTGAGGAGCTGTGATCCAGTTTCCAGACACAGTTCTCCCTGGAGAGGACCCGAGGAATAGTGCAAGTGGTGCTGAGGCCCTTAAGTGATGTTTAGAAGCATCAAATGTAGCAAAGTGACAGAAGGAATTCTGAGAAATCATGATCAATAGAAATAGGCCTCTCCAGAATGAAAGGGATACATAACCCACATAAGAAAGGGTGAAGTGGAGAAAGATAGAAATCAACATATTTTAGGGAAATAGCAGTTTCACAGACATTGCAACAAATCATCATGCAATGTTACATTAGTTTAACTTGGGAGGTAATATTCACATCATCTCTCTACAATCTCACAGAGTTCAGACTTTTGAGAATAAATTCCACTGAGCGTGTAGGCTGTGTATGTAGACCCATACTCCATAATCAAGAAAGGACTGCTGTTCATTGCCACCCATGATGGCCATCAGCAGCACTATAGATATTAGCCATAGCAGCAGGGATATTAAAATACCAAGATAACCCATCCAGCACTCTGAATTTAGGGAGATGTGTTCCCCTATAATGAGAAGAGGATGTTGATCTTGAACCTACAGTCCCCAGAACACAATGGCAATCCTGGCCAGTGATAGAAATGAAGCCATGCATCTGACTGTTCCACAGTGTTATCATCTTGCAATATAATGTAGATCTAACTAGTGATCCTAAAGTTGGAGCAAAACATACATGAATAGCTGACTTTAGGCAGCATGTATTTTTCTTTTAATAAGTGTAGCTAAACTTCAGACATTTAAACAAACGTGTACCCAAAATGATACATAGTTCTACTGACTTATCTCATTCCTGGGAGCACATTCCAAATCCATTCTTAATCATTGAAAATTTTCATCTCCTGAAAAGCTTTACTAACACATGTCCTGTCCAGGAATAAGTGGAACCTGGACTTGGAAAGGCAGACAGAGAGAGATTGAGCTGTCTAAGGACACGTATCCTCAGCCAATGCACATCAGTATCAAAGGGATGTCTACTCTAACATCATTCATTTAAAAGCATGTAAACACAGCAAGGAAAAACTGAATCTTCATGTACATTTACTTGATTTCTAATTTCTTCTCCATGTGAATGTATTTTCTGAAATTGTTAACTGATCTGTGACCTTCAGTGGAGTTCAGGACCAGCAAGGGGCACAATGGAGCCAATAATCCCCAAAAAAGACATGCAGTATGGTGAGGAAGGGACTCTATCCTCTGTGGTTTCCTAACTTAGAGTCATATTAACACAACTGCACCTGTTTTGATTAACATGTAAAGTCTCCATGCTCAAAACCAGTAAATATTCTTGTTAGAAACTTCAGATTTATAAATTCTTGTTTATTTTATTTAGTTTTTATTTACTTTTTATAATACACTTGAACCTAAATTCATACAGTGTGTTTTGGTCACTGATTCCCCTCTCCAAACTTCTCCAAGATTCTTCCTGACTCCCTACTCTCACACGCCCACCATTTCTTTTTTCTAAAAAAAAAAAAATTAAAAAATGTTAGCAACAAACAAAAAATGAAAGCAGCACACACACACAAACACCATAAACACAAAACTGTGTAACTATAATGTATATGCAACGACAAGTGAGACAAAAATAAATGCATAAGCAAAATGACATGAGACAAAATGTCTACAAAAATGCCATTTGTTCATTTTGTGTTGTCCATGTATTGTTGGGCATCAGTCCATTCTTAAGTATAACTAATATTCCCATTGAGACTCCATTAGAGAAAATGATTTTTCCTTTACAAATCAGAGTCATGTGCAGTTAACAATAAAGTTTTCAAACCTGCATTTCAATAGTTACCTAAGGACATTGTTTGTATGATATAGAGAAACCGACTTTGAACTAACCAGAACCTTTGTCCTGCTCTCTAGATTTCTCATGCAGCCTACAGGAAGAGCAAAGGCAACAGTGATTGTAAGTAGTAACAGAACTTTCAGTCTATATTATAAGTCTTCCATGTGCCATGTTCCCGATAATGCCTGAGTGTTACATAGTAACCAACTGCTTTCTAATTGTATTTGTGGCCTGTTCCATAGGAAAGCTTTCATGCCAGGTAAATATCCATAATACAACAGTTTTTGGAATTTTAAGTGATGATCATCATCACTACTACTGTGTATATCAATCTGATGAAATTAGTCACAAACAGAGGACTGTCTCAGGCAGGAAATCTGATGAGAATGTATGTCCTGATATTTCATTTACAGAATATGCACAGGTCTCAGGAAAATGGGTATGGGATGCATTTCCTCAGACAGGATTAGGACTTGGAATTCACCCAGAGTCCTCTACTTCCTTCTCACACTGGACTAGATCTTTTCTAAGATGTACCCTGCTCATGAAAATGCAAATTTCTTGAGAATATGCAGGTAAATACATGGAATTTCACACTGCAAAAGAACATAAGATCAGTGTCCTCTCCACAGATACTGAACAAAGCATACAGTCCCTCACCATGGGATGGAGCTGGATCACTCTCTCCCTGGTGGCAGCATCTATAGGTTAGAAGATTCCAAACCCAACACCTGAGGAGGTGACAGTGACATCTACTCTGCCTTTCTCTCTACAAGTGTCCACTCCTAGGTCCAGCTGCACCAGTCTGGGGCTGACGGAGGTCTGGGGTCTCAGTGAGTATATCCTGCAAGGCTTCTGGCTGCACCTTCACCAGATCCTGGGTGCATTGGGTGAAACAGAAGGCTGGAGAGTGGCTGGAGTGGATTGGACTGATTGATCCTGCAGATGATGATACTGACTATGCCCAGAAGATTGAGAACAAGGTCATACTGACTGCAGACACATCCTCCAGCACAGCCTACATGGAGCTCAGCAGCCTGACATCTGAGGACTCTGCAGTCTATTACTGGGCAAGACACTGTGTTGAAGCCCACATCCTGAATGTGTCTGAAACTCTGCATGAGCCGGAGGCAGCTGGGGACTGAGATGACAGAGAAAAGAAGCCTTGAGACTTGCTGAGAAATGATCACTATAGGGTCAGTTGGTCTGTCTCCTCGTCATAGAACTATAGTGCCTTTGTCAACCCTTCAAGAAGATATCTGGGCTCTTTGTTTAATAAAGTAATTGAAATGGAAAACCTATGTTGATGCATTATGATAAAATATACCTGGATTATGAGAGACATGAGCTCAACTCCTGATGATGGTTGTGTGGTGCATATGAGGGGAATTACAAGCATTGAATAGACATGTCATTAAGAATGGGGACACAAATGACATCAGAATATGTATCAACACCAGTAAAGTCTTCAATCTGTGACAACACTGGTCTTTCCAAGAACACGTACTCTCAAAGAAGGGTCTACCTTCACTGGAGAAATGTCTGGTTACTTTGTCACTTACTGAATCTTAGTATTAGAAGAAAACAACTTCTTTGCAACTGTTATTCCTCCCATAGGCAAAACATATCTTCTTTTCTGCTTTAGTCTCTTGGCAACTCTTTTTCATGAATATTCTTATACAATTACACATTGGTGAAATGGTATTTCTTTAAGATTCTTTTCTGTGTTATAAATTTGTCACCTGATGCTCCACCTATATGAGCTGGAGAAAATGTGTACACTTCCAATAGCCCCCAGACTTCTCTGTCCAGTGTGCTATTCTATCACTAGTAATTCCAGAACCTAAATCATGACACTGTTCCAGATGAATGTTCTGCAGAGGTTTCTATAAATTCCTCTAGAGTGTATACTCCAGAGATCTCCAGAACATATGTAAACTGCTACTTCCTGCAGCTGCGATATCTGCCCACTGAGGAAACCATGGTGTATCAGTCTGTGAGGGAATCGGTGTGAGGAGAAGTGATGCAGTTTCCAGACATGGTATTCACTGGAGAGGTGCTGAGGAAGAGTGCAAGTGGTATGTGGTGTTTGGGCCTTTAAGTGATGTATAGAAGCATCAAATGTAGCACAGTGATAGAAGGAATTCTGGGAAATTGTGATCAATTCAAACAGGCCTTTTCAGAAGAAAAGGGAAACATAACCCACAGAAAAAATGTCAAGAGGAGATTGCTAGGAATCAATGTATTTAGGAAAATGGCAGTTTCATAGATATTGCACTATATCAGCATGTAGTGTTATACTTATATTAGCTTAAAGTAGGAGGCAACATTCACACCATCTCTCCATAATCTCACAGAGCTCAGACTTTTGTGAATAAATTCCATTGTGAGAGGAGGCCATGTGTGTAAACCTACACTTCTTAATCAGGAAAGGACTCCTGTACATTGCCACCCATGATGGCCATCATCAGCATTATAGATGTTATAATTGAAATGTTGAAATACCAATGTAGCCCATCTGAATTTTAGGGAGCTGTGTTCCGCTATAATGAGAAAGTGTGCTGACCTTGAACCTACAGTCCTCAGAACACAATCTCAAACCTAACCAGTGATAGAAGTGAAGCCATGCATCTGACTGTTCCAAGTTACTACTATCTTCCAGTATACTGTGGATCTAACCAGTGATCCTGAAGTTAGAGAAAAACATACCTGAATAGGCTGATTTTCATCAGCATGTATTTTTCTTTTAATTTCTTTAATGCATTCAGACATTTAAGCAAACGTGCACTCAAAATGTTACATAGGTATACTGACTTCTCTCATTACTCCTAACACATTCCAAATCTATTCTTAATCATTGAAAGTGTTCAGCTCCTGAAAAGCTGTACTAAGACATGTCCTGTCCAGGTATAAGAGGAACCTGATCTTTGAAAGGCAGACAGAGAGAGATCAAGCTGTCTAAGGACACGTATCTTCAGTCAATGCACATCACTGTGAAAGCAATCTTTACTCTAACATCATTCCATTAAATGCATGAAAATGCAGTATGCGAAAAAGGAATCTTGTTGTACAGTTGCTTGATTTCTAATTGCTTCCCAATGTGAATGTATGTTCTGAAATTGTTAACTGATCTGTGAGTATCACAGTGTTGGCTCTTCTTTCTGTTGACTCCTGAATCTTAATGTCCAAAATTTCTTTCATCATGATTAGGGGCTTTATCTGAGCTTGATGCTCAATGTGATTCTTCTAATTTCATGTGCTCTGCCCCAGGTATAGCCTGATGAACATAGCGAAGACCCTATTCTCTTTTGGTGTTGTTTTATTACCAATGAGTACTGCTTCAGCTGGATTAAACTCACACCAGGAAAAGCCTAGCATAAATAGGTGCATTGATGATAATTCAGGCAACATTTTAATGTCAATCTCTGAAGCATTCAGTCAGTATTCAAGGTAAACAAGAGGCATTGTTCCCTACAAGTGAGTTCTGTGATCACTGATGTTGCATTGATATATTACTGCTGAAGTATGACAGTCCAACTTTGGTGTAAGCCATGAGTAACCTAACTATAGTGGAGAGCAGGACCAGCAGGGGGCACAATGGTGCCAATAATCCCCTAAAGAGAGATGAGGTATGGTGTGGAGGGGACTCTGTATCCTCTGTGGTTTCCTTACTTAAGTCATGTTAGCTGAACTGCACCTGTTTTGATTGACATGTTAAGTCTCCATGCTCAAAGACAGTAAATATTTTTTGTTACAAACTTCAGTTAATAACTTCTTGTTTATTTTATTCAGTTTTTATTTACTTTTTATAACATTACTGAGCCAAAATTCATGTAGTATATTCTGGTCACTAGTTCCCATCTTTGACTTCTCCAAAATTCTTCCTACCTCCACAGTCTCACAACTGTCACCGTTTCAATTTTCTTCAGAAAAATATAAATAAAAAATATTAACCACAAACGAAAAATAAAAGCAACACACACAGACAACATACAAATACAAATCTGTAACCATATATGCTAAGACTAGTGAGACAACTTGAAATGCAGAAGCAAAATGATGAGACAAAATATGTACAGAAATGCATTGAGTTCACTTACTGTTAGCCATGGACTGCTGGACATAAGTCCATGCATAAGTGCAACTAACATATTCAATGAGACTCCAATAGAGAGAACATTTTTTCTTTTGCAAATTAAGATCAACTGCAGTGAACATTAAAGTTTTCAAATCTGCAATTCATTGCTTAGCTAAGGTCTTTGTTTACACGACATAGACAAACTTCCAACTAACCAGAACATTCTCCTTACTTTCTAGATTTCTCAGCAAAGGAAGGGGCTATGCAACCTGCAGGAAGGACAAAGACATCAGAGATCTTAAGAAATACCAGACTTAGCAATCTATAATGTCAATTTTGTATTTAAGATATTCCCATGAATCCCTGACTAATACATAATAACCAACTGCTTTCTAATTGATTTTGTGCATGTTCCATAGAAAAGTCTTCATCCAAGGTAAATTCTCATAATTTAGCAGTTTTTTGAAATTTCAAGTGATCATCAACATCAGACCAGTATGTACATCAATCTGATAAAATTATTCCCAAATGGAGCACTCTCTTGGGCTAGAAATCTGCTGAGAGCTTATGTCCTGATGTTTCATCCAGAGAATATGCATAGGGCTCAGGGAAGGGGGTATGGGATGCATTTCCTCAGACAGTATTAGGACTTGTACCTCAACATCCTGCTGCCTCATCGAGGGTCCTCTACCTACTATTCCACATGGACTAGATATTATCTAAGATATACCCTGCTCATGAATATGCAAATTTCTTGAGAATATTCGGGTAAATACAGCGATTTCCAAACTGCAAAACAACATAAGTTCAGTGTCCTCTCAAAAGTTACTGAACACACAAGCTCTCACCATGGGATGGAGCTGGATCATTCTCTTCCTGGTGGTAGCAGCTACAGGTAAGGGGCTTCCAAGTTCAAAACCCGAGGAGGGGAAAGGGACTGAGGTGACAAGACATCCACTCTGCCTTTCTTTCCACAGGTGTCCACTCCCAGGTCCAGCTGCAGCAGTCTGGGGCTGAGCTGCGGAGGCCTGGGGCTTCAGTGAAGATATCCTGCAAGGCTTCTGGCTACACCTTCACTGACTACTGGATGAGTTGGGTGAAACAGAAGCCTGGACAGGGGCTGGAATGGATTGGAGAGATTTATCCTGGAGATGGTGATACAAAGTATGCGCAGAAGTTCCAGGGCAAGGCCAAGCTGACTGCAGACAAGTCCTCCAGCACAGCCTACATGGAGCTCAGCAGCCTGACATCTGAGGACTCTGCAGTCTATTACTGTGCAAGACACAGTGTTGCCGCCCACATCCTGAGTGTGTCAGAAACCCTGGAGGAGCAGACAGCTGCTGACTGAGATGTGAGAGAAAAAGTAGTCTGGAATCTTGCTCAGAAGTGATCATCCAGAGTGTCTATTGGTCTGTCTCATCTTTATTGAACTACAGTGCCTTTGCCAAATCTTCAAGATGGCATCTAGGCATTTTGTTTTAATACAGCAAGTGACAGGAAAAACTATGATGATGCAATTTGATAAAAAATATCCATAGATTACGGGAAATATGAATCTTTTTTTTGGCAGGGAAAACCCATATCAGAAACATCTGGGCAAACAGAATCTCCTCTTAGAGTCTTATGTGTTAATTCACCTCAGGTGTGTTGTTAACTCTGACTATGTGGTCCAACAGAAGTTTCACTTTTTTAGAATATAAGAAATACTTCTATCAAAATGCACTGTCATATAAATATAATCCCCATTAGAAGGTCAAAATTACTAAATTACTTTCTACAGAATTCATTTATTAATGAATGTATGTAGATGTTAGTTGAGATAGGTCCTTTCATTTTATATTAATCTCTCGTCCCGTATTTGACCCCTTCCCAGTCTACCCAGTATTCTGCATTATTGACACATGCTTTTAGAGAACATGGACCTACACTGATACAGCATCATCTCTCACAGTCTACTAGATAGATTGTGTTCACTATTGTTCTCTAGAGTAGTTTGGTTTTGGGGAAATGGGTGAAGATGAACTAGTATAATTGGTGATCTCAAGTTTTGCTCAGTAGAAAATAACATTATCTCAGAAAATTAATTTTACGTGTTTCTGTCACAGACATTTGCCTCCATCAAAATCTGAATGTCCTGTGCCTAACATGAAAGCTGTACTATGGGGACTGTATTTTAGTGAACATGGATCTTATAAGCCAATTCTATGTTAGAGATTGTTAAAATCTCTAACTTAAAATCCTGTTTGAAGTTACAGTATCTTAATAAAATACTCTCCTGTCTCCTCCCTGTGGAAAGCATGGATTGGCCAGAAGACAGGGGAATCATCTACTTCATGTCTCTGAATTGAATGGGACTCTCCAGTGTACTGGGAAGGCATCAGTCAAGTGCTGTAAGACCTTGATTCAAAGACTTGTCTGATACCTGCTAGAGAAATCATTTTGAAGTGCCCAGCCACCTTATACTGCAGGTAGGAGAGATCCACACAGATTTTTCTGAATGTCTATATAATCTAATAGAGAATCTCTGAGATGGAGATACGCTGCCCTCTCACCCAAACTCCCCACTGCCTCTCTCAACTCTCCCTCTAGATCACCCTGACTAATACAGAAGCATATCATGTATCATTGGGAAATGACATCCTGTCAGAAATTGGAACCTAATGTGATATCAGTAAGAATTTTCTAGCAGACTTTTTGTAAGATCCTGGAGATCTGAGCTCTGTCCATCCCTGCCTGGAATAAGTACAGGATTCTCAATGCTCAAGTTTGCATCTCATTTCCAGGGAAATCATTACAGCCTCAGTAACTGGGACCTCACAGCTCTGCTCACACAGTGCCAAGAAGCCTGGTAAACGTACAGGTGTGGTTGAGAGAAAAGTTTACTGGGTTCTCCTTTGTTTCTGTTTCAGATTTCCAAGGTCAGTGTTCCTTCCTGTCACTCATTGTTCCAAGATACCCTGTCAGTTAGGTGACTATCAGGGGCTCTGGACCCTGCCCAGGAATGTTCCCACAGGCCCTGTCCTTACATGAACACTCTCTGGTTATTCTATCACACACTGGCACCTACTGGCACTGGATTTTCCCAGCTCCACAGAAAGGGACACACTGTTGTCAGAATGAAGTCATGGATTCAGAGATCAGAAATCATTGTTCTACCTCATCTCCTCCTCCAGAAACGCATATAAGGAACAGCTCCCTTAGAGTTTTATATCGTTGATAGCACAGGTTAGAGCTCTGTATCACAGTAAGAAACACAGTGAGGGGACACGGATGTATGGCACCCAATCTCCACAGCCTTCTTTGATCTGAGAGACAGCTGGAGCCACTCAGGACCACCGGAGATTTTATACTCTGGTAAACCCAGTAGGGTTCACAACTGACCTGTCCCTCTCACGTGTGTGAGTGACCCTTAGAGCTGATAGAGAGGCTTGTTTTCTTGCCAGTACATTTATTTTTCTACTGCAATTTAGTCTAAAAATACTTTGCTATCCTTCCTTAATCTTTAGACCTTTTCCAGCAGATCATATGATACTCACAAAGTGTGTACCAGCTAAAGGTGGATAGAATTTTATTGTCCTACAGTGTCTTCTGGCTGTCCTCTGTGAAATGTACATGGTGTACACCATGTACGTTTCACTGCCAGGAACAGTCTTTCATTAAATATAAATCACACATTTAGGGTATCAGGGAATGTGGGCTTCCAATACCTGTGAATTTTAGGAAACCAACAACAGATTGTTGGTGTTCATCCAGACTGGTATGAATTTTGGTTGACTATTAGTTTAGAACTGGTTTGTTATACTTGTTTTATTTACCTCTCTTCCTACCCCCTCCCCACCTGTCACCCACCTGCAGCAGAGAGAATCTGAATTGTAAAAGCACTACAGCAACCAAGAATGTGGAAAAGGGGCACTAAGATGAAGTGACAAAGAATTGGGGTGGGGGCTCTTCAGACAAGGGGACAATGGTGAGCACTGCTGAGAAAAGCATAGCTGGGGTATTGGCAAGCAGGGGAATGCATCCAGGGTGACAAGGGGTGTGTCCTAGAGCAACCAACACACCTGAGTTGCTGATCTCATTGCTGGCACTGCAGCTCCTGGCACCCTCCATGACGGGATGGGGAAAGCATAGACTGTAGAACACCCTGCTGGTGGTGAGCTCCAGACACAGGGCCTGAGGAGGCAGGATTCTTGTGCTGCTGGGAGCATGCTGCCAAACTGCAGGATTTCCCTGGATCAGGGCAATCCCAAAGATTTTCCAGCTGAGGAGAGTCTCCTCTTCTGGGCAAGGTCTCCAAACGGGACTGGCCTTCAGGCCGCCACTTGATATGCCTGGCTCTTTGCCAAGTGACATACAGAAGATGAGTTGATGTTCCATAGACTAAGAATGCTGCTCCTAGCATCCTGTCTGATAGGGGAGGAGATCATGGACCCCATCACTGTACATGGGAGACTAACTATAGGCACAAGGCCTGAGGCATCAGATTGAACAGTGCTAAGGGCACACCACCAACCTGGAGTCTGAGTGGGTCCTGCCCATGGTCAAGCTGCCCAACTGCATGGTCCCTCTGAAGCAGAGCAGTCAGCAAGATGTCCCAGCTGAAAGTGTGTGTCATCTTCTGGGCAAGATCTCCACACACAGGGGCCAGTTTTTCAGCTATCACTAGACTTGCCTGGCCTTCTCATTGCCTGCAATACTGGAACCATGCTATTGCTCCTTTGACTATGGCTACTGTTTGAGTGCCCTCTCTGATGGGTTGGGGCCAGGGCCCAGCTTCCTGGAGTCAGTGGGTCCTGACCCTGGAACATGCTGCCAAAATTAGGAAACACCTTGATTCTGAGCAATAATAAGACATCCCAGCTGAAGAGTGCTCCAAATGTGGGCTTGATGCTCCTTCTTTAGGGAAGGGCTTTTAGGCCTTGACTTCCATCTGCTTTACTGACACTGTCAGTGTTCCCCTGGCACTGGACCAGGGGAATGGTCTTTCTGGGATACTGACTCTTTAAGAGTATCTGGGCCCCTGAGTGATGTGTAAGCACCAACTTGACACACAATTATCTTCATGGTGTCTGTGGACTTGCAGGATGCTTCATGCCTACAGGATGCCTGGGGACTTGCAGGATGTTTATGTGCATGCTACTTGGCCAGATTCCTGTGGGAGGCCCAGATGTCTGGGTGCCTGAGGGATGGCAGGAAGTCTATGTGCAGTCTGAGTGCCTGTGTGATGTCCTGTTTTGTGTGTTGTCTGTGTGCTTGCATGATTTCTGTGTGTGTACAGAATGCCCTGGTGCCTGTTGGATGTCCAGGTATCTATGGGATACCCTGGTGCCCAAAGGATGTCCTGGGACCTGTGGGATATATGCGTGCCTTCAGCATAACTGGAAGCCCAAGGCCATGATCAAGTTACATAGAATTAAACTCAAATTATTAATAATAGTATTATAAGATATGATGTTAAAAATGAATTTTGACTAAAGGTGTTTTTTCCTAGTTCTGTTCATTTGTCTGCAATTTTCAATATAATTTTAATAGCTCATAACTACTCCATTCTGTAAATGTACCACAGTTTTTTTATTGATTCTTTTGTTGACAGACATATACTTTGTTTTCAAGTTCTGGCTATTATGAATAGAGCAACACTGTACACTGTTGAGTATGAGTCCTTCTAGTAGGAATTAGTATCCTTTGAGTACATGCACAACACTAGTATAGCTGGATCTTGATAGAGAACAGTTCCTGTCTTCCTGGGGAACTTCCATGGTGATGACCAAAGTGGCAGGATAGGTTTCCATTTCCACTAGCAGTGGATGAGTGTTCTCCCTACACCATATCCTCCTCAGTGCTCATAAAAATATTGTAAACTGAGGCACCTGGTGTTGACTTTGTCACCTGGTGAGGAAATGCAAATCTATCCTGGCTCCACGCAAGCCTGGATTCAAAAGTCAACCTAGTCAGTGCTAATCACTGTTGTGCAGCCATAGAAAACCTTCCTTCTCTATTCCTGCTTCTGATTTTTTCTGCATGTGAGTCCAAGGCTCCCCAAGGGATGAACTTAGACATCTTTACCCTCCTCCTACATTACCTTCTGCTTTTTTTTGGTCCCCATAGATGTCCTTTCCCAGGTTACCCTGAAGGAGTCTGGCCCTGGCATCTTGGAACCCTCACAGCCTCTCAGTCTGACCTGCTCTTTGTCTGTGTTTTCACTGAGCACTTCTAGTATGGGTGTGGGCTGAATTTGTCAGCCCACAGAGAAGGGTCTGGAACAGCTGGCAGGAATTTGGTGGGGTGATGATAAGTACTACAACCCAACCCCTGATGAGCCAGCACGCAATCTCTAAAGACACTTCCAACAACAGGTTATTCCTCAAGATCAACAGTGTGGACACTGCAGATACTGTCACATACTACTACCCTCAGAGACCACTGTGATGCAACCTTATTTGACATCTGTACAGTATTTCAGGCTGGTTTTCAGTTTTGTAACTTCCTTCTATATTGCAGGAGGGTGATGGTTTGGCACACATTTCTTGCTGTCTTCCAAAGTTTCCTTTTCATTCTGATCTTCAGAGTCCTTGCTTCCTGTTGTATATCCTAGGCCCTCCTTACAAAGGTTCAGAAATGAGAGTCTGTCTGTGTTTGGTTTATAAAGATGAAGGATGCTGTGTGCCTACCCCTATGGTTCAGAGCTGTAGTTCCACTCAGTTCTTGTCCTTACTTCACAACAATGGATAATTTTAAATTATTGAAAAGCTCACCTTCAGGAAACAACTGGATAAGAGTTGTCAAATGGAGTCATATGGCAAAGGGGCCCATGGAACAACCCAAATATCATCGACTACTACCAAGGCAATCTGTTGTTCTCCACAAACTGATGGTAAGATCCCACTGGTAAAGACAACACTTATATATCTCATTGACCATAAAGAATTTAAGACAGTTCCTAATCAGAGGCTTCACTTTAATGGCTAGTATACACAGCATTGTACTTTGAAGATACTTTACATGCTCTCAGAGGAGAAAGGCAATAATCCACATCACTACAAACTTTGTGACTTATAATGGTGACCTGCCTGTGAGATATGCAGGTGCATCAATGGTACCAATGTTGTGGGGGTAATCAGCCATCTTCTCATTGGATGAGGCTAACACATGAGATGTAGCCCATGCTTGGCACTGACAAGGTGACTCACAACCTGAGAACAAGTATTACATAGACTTACAGGAAAACCCAATGCAGGTTACTATGTTCACAGACTCACAAGCTAAAATAAAATACAAAGCTCGTCCATGTGCTTTCTGCAAGTGTATATCTCACATAACCAGAGGACATGACCAGAAACCAGACCACTGAGACAGTACTGATAGCTACACTACATGTCTTATCTATGCATCACCAATTTTCAGACACTTTCCTTATATTAAGTATTTTTGATGGAAGTACTGTACCAGAAGATCCATAAACACACACCATAATATGAACAGAAAATATTCCAAGAGCACAAAGAAAATCACAGGTGTAAAACCAGACAACTATGAATTGTTCATTATTTCTAGACATTTTGTTAGAAAAAGAAATTGGTAATTTTTGTTTCTTTGTACTCCATAGTGCAGTTTCCATCCCCCGGTATCCCTTCTTGTTCTGTCATGTGACATGAACTCCATGTCCTCTACAGTTACATCTTTTACTTACATTTAAGATCATAGATTAGCCATACCTTTCTTATAAAATGTAATTTTGGTTTACCTTACTCCAATGTCTCATTTCTCAAATTACCAACACGTTTGAAACATTCTATCTCCCCCATTCTCCATGTTTACTATTTTTCATTTCCTTTTTACTATATTTTCTCCTTAATTCATTGTATCCTAGTGGCCCACTTCTAGTCTCTTTAATTCTACAAATTCAACACACAAAAAATTCAAATCTGTGAATGCATATGAGTGAGAACATGAAGCATTTGTCTTAGGAGATTTTTTCCAATGTTTCCATCACTCTTCTGATCAAAACAAATACCATTTGTAAATAAATATGATAACCTCATTTGAAAATGAAGCAACTATCTTAGGCTGTAAGTCTATCAAGAGCTTAGGCCCTGTTGTTACAGCCACAGCATCTGCACAGGGGTCAGGGAAGAGGTACAGGATCCATTTCCTAAGACAGGATCAGGACTTGGACCTCAGCATCCTGCTGCCAGACCTGCCTCACTCTTTCTTCTCCAGCTGGACTAGATTTTATCCAACAAGTATCTTCATCATGAATATGCAATTTATTCGATTTTATGGTGGAAAACACAGGGATTTACACATTGCAAAACAGCATAAGATCAGTTCACAGTCACTGAACACACAGGCCCTCACCATGGGGTGGAGCTGGATCATTCTCTTCCTCATGGCAGCAATTACAGGTAAGGGTTCTAACTTCAAATCTTGAGGCAAGGGACAGGGACTGAAGTGACAAGATACCCACTGCCTTTCTCTCCACAGGTATCCACTCCCAGATTCAGCTGTAGCAGCCTGGGGCTAAGCTGGGGAGGCCTAGACCTTCAGTGAAGATATCCTGCAAGACTTCTGGTTACACCTTTACTGACTACTATATGAGCTGGTTGAAACAGATGCCTGGACAGGGGCGGGAGTGGATTGGACAGATTTATCCTGGAGATGGTGATACTGGATATGCCCAGAAGTTCAAGAGCAAGGCCACACTGACTGCAGACACATCCTACAGCACAACCTACATGGAGCTCGGCAGCCTGACATCTGAGGACTCTGTGGTCTATTACTGTGGAAGACACAGTGTTGTAGCCCACTTCCTTAGTGTGTCAGAAACTCTGGAGAAACAGGTAGCTGCCCTGGTACTGGGGTGACAGAGAAGAGTAGCTTGAGATCTTTCTCATAAATAATCACTTTGAATGATTGATTTCTGTCTCTTCCTCACCACCCTACATTTCCATTGCCCACTTTGTAAGAGCCTGTAAAGTACATCATAACCTGAGAATCTCTTCACTCACAATTACCTCCATTGACATGTTTCTTCTTTTAATAAAACAATTGTAAATTGAATACTGTGTTTTCACATTATGATAAAAATAGCTTTCAATTATAATATACAAGTCCTTTTGTTGTAATACAGTATAAGTTTGAGCATTAAAATCCAAATCAATTCATCTGGCCAAACAAAAAGTATTAATTGACTGCTGATTTTTCGTTAATTCTGACTGTGTCACCCCACAGATATTATAGTCCCTTAGAATGTAAGAGATATTTGTTTCATAATGCACTGCCACATAAGTATAATTCTTGATATTTCATCAAAGAGCAAATGTGTGGTCTCAAAAAAGATTAGTAGGTTGCCTTTTGCTTCTGTTTCATCTTCTCAGAGTCACTGTTTCAATCTGCCACCTATGGGTCCATGAAACATGGTCAGTCTGTGAGTGACAGGGTCTACATGCATCTGTACCTGGCCCAGGAATGTTCTCACAGACCCTAATATTCCTTGAAGTCTCTCTGGTCAATCTTTCACACACTGGAAAATATTTTTCTTTGTTTTTGTAAGCTCCATAAAATGGGTTATACTACTGGGAGCAAAAACCCTTGGATCCAGAGAACACAAACAATCCTTTAGCCTCTTTGGGGGACTATGAAAGGCTAATTTTGAGTTGAGGCTTGCCTTGAACCCTGTGTCACCATAGAGATTAAAAACAGGCAGAAATTTGGGTGCTCCTCAACTTTTAGAACTTGACCAAAACTCAGCCTATTTTAGATATAAAACTTCACTAAGCAATCATTCTTCTCTTCCCTGTGGACTGGATTACACAGTCTCAAACTCCACACACAGGCAAGGCCACACCCAAAATAGGATGTCATAACCAATGCACGTTCTCAGGGCCATGGGCTCTTCACCAGCCTGAGATCCTTGATATGTCTCACACACCCTTATTAAAGCTGAGTCACCCCCTGAAGTATATTCTGAAGTGTTTCTGTCTACTTGAGACTCACCAGAGGCTTGCCAAAGATGGCCAAGAAGCTGTGAACCCCTAGCCATATAGTGTGTGTCACAGCAGTCTCAGCGCTTTGGGCCTGTATCCAGCCCTGCAGGTAGCCACCAACTTCAGGCAAGATAGGGGAGGCAGAGACACATATGCCAAGGGATTCCACCCATCTGGGAACTACACACCTTCAGGAACACATTCAAGGAACAACTCAAGCAAGGCTTATCTCTTTGACAACACAGGTTACAGCGTTTTATTACAGTAAGAGACACAGTGAGGGGACACAGGTATGTTCCACCAATTCGCCATAACCTTCTCTGATCTAAAAGACAGTTGGAACCACTCACAATCATTCTAGGTTTTAGAATCTGTGATAATTTTAACATTTCTGAATACAGTCATATGTGTGTACAAGCTCAGACTAAAAGCTGATTGGGAGGTCTGTTTTTCTGCACCTTTATTATAACACTCCTGGAAGTTATTCTCACAGTGTATCATAATCCTTCCTTGTTCTTTGGGCTTTTTCCAGCAGCTCACATTATGCTCAGGAAGTGTCTCCTGCACCAGGTAAAGCTGGACAGAATTTTCTTGTCCTCTACTTTCCAGTCCCCTCCTGCTGCCCCCCTGTTCAATGTTCAATATATGAACACCATCATGACCTTCAAGTATAAACCACATAGTCAAGATAGAAAAGAAAAATGAGTTCCCCTAACTGTGGATTTGGGGGAATCATCAAGAAAAATAAACTAAGACTGGTATGAAGGCTGTGTTGTTGTTTTGAACTGTCTGGACCCAAGAATACTTGATTGGCCTACTTCAGATGGGACAGGCTAGATTTCTCAAGAAGCCCAAATTTCCAGGTTCTGTAGAACTCCATCTTATATCTGCCCTGATGTATCACAGTAACACAACTTCACTAGGACAAGCTTCCTGACCAATAAGGGATTGCTGAGAGACTGCAATACCATTTACAAAACATTTCATAGATATTCCTGTATGAGAGATAGATTACTGAAATGGAGAACATATATTAGCTTCGAAATCACAGAGGGTCATTGTCAGTTACTGTATTCTTTTATTTTCAAATGGCATCAAATTCATATGGATGTAGAAAAAACGCAAAGGGGCAGCTCACCAAACAAAACAAGGAGATATATTAATATCTGTAATCTCTGTCAGACCTCAACAGAGTGAATCATCATCATGGTCAGTACCTCACTGGACAGTAGAACCCTGAGCATCTGCACTGAAGTGCTTTTATTGATACAGAACTCCTCAGATGCAGATCATAGTAATCAAATATCCCCCACAGAAATCCAACACTTGCAGACATACAAAACACCAAGGCCTAATCAACCCTTCCCTCAAAGAGTGTACAAGAAAATATTTTAAACACAAATAAAAATGAACTTCCACAACAATTCCCCTTTTCTGAATATAAAATAATTGCTTTACCTTTACAACACAATTTAACATTAAACCAGCAAAATTATTTACAACATGAACATTCATGACAGTTGCTAATACACAGGACCAAAAGAAACCAAACATCTGTGAAGCTTTTCACAGTGTCTTTCAACAGCAGAATAACATTATCAACATCCAGTTATCTGTATTCATTCATGATCTTCTGGGCCCTTCCAAAGGGCTTGGGCCAGTTCACTGACTCTGTCCTATGCAGCTCACACAGCTTTTCCTCCAGGCTTCAGCTGACTTCATACTGCTGCTGCTGTTCTTGGTGGTTTTCTTAGGTATTGGCATTGCAATAACTGCTAGAGTCCCATGCTGCAACTGAGCTACACTTTCACCAATAGCCTCTCCTGTGCTCTCTTCATGGTGCCAAGCCTCAACTTCTTTATATGATCCCTTTAATCTGGGTCTTCAACTGCCACTGAGGCTTCACCTTCACCCATAGCCTCCTCTGAGCTCTCTTCATGATACCAGGCCTCAACTTCTTTATATGAGCCTTACCATCTTGGCCTTCAACTACTACTGATGCTGGAACTTTATTAATGGCCTCTTCTGGTCTCTCACAAAGCCAAGCCTCAGATGATCTCCAATGACCTCCTCATGTGTAGAGTGAAGCTTTGTCAGGGAAAAGCTCCTCCCTACATGTGGTTGCATGCTGCTTCGACTTCTGAGAACAGCTTTGAGGGAGGTATAAAGGAGGGGCAGTTGAAGGCAGTTGATGGTTGGAAGTTAAGAATTAGAGCTAAGAGTTACAACACTGTTACTTCAGAATAGGGAAAGAGAGAGTATAATAGCTGATAATAGGAGAGGCAAGCAGAAATAAAGCTCATAGAAGCACAGGCAGAAATAAGGCTCAGATAAATAGAACTACCTGGGGTTTTAGAAAAGTTCCAATTTAGATCTTCTTAGTAACTTCCTTGCCAGAAGAAGCTGAACCAGAGTTGGATAGAGTTAGTTTAGTTCCCCAGACAGAGCCACATTAAGGCAGCCAAAAATGGGCTGTAAAGTTTTCTCTTTCTTCCTTATTTTTTCATTTCCTTCCTAACTATGTGCACTAACTGTGGTTATAAAAGTTCCAAGTTAGGCATTTAGCCTCCCAGAGGAGAGGAGTGGAGTCAAGTAGCCAGTGAGAGAAAAACTCTTACATTTTATATATATTTTAGATATGTTCTTTAAAGAAAATACCATTTACATTTTGGCAGCATTTACAAAATCTAGAAATTAAAGACAAAGAGAAATGAGCTGCTGGAGGACAAATCCAGCATCTTCTATTGAGAAACATTGTGCATCCCTTGAGCTGTGTCTGTATCTCATTTCATCACCAGAGATCATTGCTATAGCTAGATCCAATAGTCCCTAGAAAAGTCAAAGCTCATGGAGAATTTGAAAACTTTGAGGCACATGTCTCCCTCCAACCTCAAAGTGTCTACTCAACCTCACCAGACATACAAAATGGAAGAGAAACAAGAGCTATAATGAGGAGGCTGTGTGATAGTCCATAGATAAAACTTATATAATCCAGTTATATGCACCAGAGGGGGGCACTGTAGATCCACCAATCCCTAAGAAGTACATGACAACAGAAGCACATGAGGAATTTGTGTACTGAGGAGATTCCAAGAGCCTCTGTGGTCAATGTTGTTACATTCCCAAACCATGGTATGGTTGTCATGTGAGATCTTTGTACTAAAGCACTGTAGAAGTTCATTGTTAAATAAAATCAATATGTGAGGTCAATAATAGCCAAACTAGATTCCTACTGTTACTAGAGAGGAAACTATTTCATGAAGCACTTATCAGTATAGGTTAAGAATACTTCGGCCTCAGAATCCTGAGAAACGTTTGGGAAAAACGGGTCTCTAGAATTTCTAACTAATATTAAAGGTGTCCATAGTCTAGCTGATCACCAGTGTGTGATGTCCAGCTAGCTAATTCTGAGCTACTGTGTGATGTGAGCAAGATGTTCTCAATGCATCACAGTTCTTGCTGACACTAAAGAGTTTCAGGTGGCTGTTGAGAAATTGAACCTGGATGTGGTGACTTGATTCTCATCGGAATGGAAGAGCTCTGTCTGCATAGGTGCCAGCTTGAGTCCATTTCCTCAGACAGGATTAAGACACAGATTTCACCATCTCACTGGCTATCACAGAAAAATTCTACATGTTCTGTCTCAAACAGGATGAAGTCTTCATCTAAGAGATAATGTTCCTCTTCAATATGTAACTTAGAGGATTCATGACTGCAAATATAGGGACATCCATAGTCCCTGAATTCACAGGTTCTTTCCATGGACTGGAGCTGGATCATCCTCTACCTTGTGGCAGCAGCTACAGGTAAATGGATCCCTAGCATTCAGTCCTGAGTAGCAGCAGATATCAAAGTGACGGTGGCTTCTGCTCTGGCTACTCTCCACATCTCTTCACTCTCAGCTTCAGCTGAGGCTGACTGGGGCTCAACTGAGGAGTCCTGGAGCTTCAGTAAAAGTGTCCTGCATGAACTTTGAGTCCTATAGTTTTGTCATTTCATTTATGAGTTTATGGAGGCAGAAGCCATTACATAGCAGAAATGGATAAGAGGCACACTCCCAGGTATTGTCAGAACAGTATGTAGAAACACAGTAGGACAGAGTGACCCTTGATGAAGACTCAATCTCCAAAGCAGCCTATGAGGAGCTCAGCAGCCTGAAATCTGAGGACTCTGCAGTCTATTACTGTGAGAGGCACAGTGTCACAGCCCACATCTAGGGTGTGTTAGGAGTGGGAAGCTGCCTTTGGGCTGAGATCACAGGGAAGAGCCAACAGAATCCTCCTCCAAACCTATGTTTATTTTTTGAGGAGAGGAACAAAAGGAGCAAGGACTAATTCTCATTGGATAAGGGATATTCCTAGTCATCTGCATGAAAGACTCCAAGTGCAGGAAGCTTTAAATTAGTAAATTGACTCCCAGATGGGTCATGTTGATGATAATGTAAGCACTGCATTATGTGGTAACCATATATGTAAGTGACCATATTGTGGGTTTTCCATAATTTGGTCCCTATCTTAGAGCAAACGTGTTTAAATCCATGATTATATAATAAGTCAATCTAATTCTTGGAGATCACCAAAAATTTCTGGGGAATTACTAATAAAATTGATTCATCAACCCAGTTCATGTTCATGAGATTTGAGGGATAATGTCATCGATTAACCATTGATTACTATTCATAGTCTTCCCTAATCCAATACGCTGCCCTATAATAAAAACATTATTATTACAGAACACTGACCTACAGTGACACAAGTCCATCTCCTACAGTGTTTGGGATACATGCATGTCACACTGCATCTTCATTGCTTTGCTGAAAGCTGTTTAGTTGAGTAAAATTGTAAAAAGAAGGAATAACGGACATACATGGCTCTTGGATTCTCCAGGGATTCTCAAATTGAAAAATAAAACTTTGAGCACTGACTGGATCATATCATCCTAGGAATGCCTTTTGACAAGTGTGAGTTCTTTTCTCCAATTTAAAGTTTGAACCTATGCAAATGTATGATAAATTAAAAACAGTCCATGAAATACTGTAGCACGCTAATTCTTCCTCCAACTGCAAAATGTGGATCAGTCACCATGTAGAAGAATTTTGACCTTTGTAAATTGGACCTGAATCAAATCTGCAAGAACAGTGAAGACAGCTCTGAATATGGCTGCAAGACTGTAACTCAAGACTATTCAGATAGATGCTGGAGAATTCTCCTGGAAGATCCCCAACATCTTAGACTGTATTCAAGAGACTTCAGGCTTCTAAGCTAATGATGATAGTAGAGTGTATATGAGGAAAGTCATGAATAATAAGATGACATATCATTATGAATGGGGACTTCTCATGATGCAACAGCTAATATCTACTCTATAGTGTCTTTCCTCTGTGACGACATTGGTACTCACAATGAAACAGTCTCAGTGATCTCAGGAAGCAGTTCAAGCTTACTGGAGAAATGTGAAGTTAACACTTAACTTGCTGAATCTTAGCGTTAAAACAACTGTTTTGCAAGTATTACACCTTCCGTAGGAAGAGCATATCTTCTTCTTTGTGTTAAGTCTTTCTACAATGCCCAGTGGCAATATAATCTACTCTGTGTTTTCTTAGAACCACAAACTTTCATAAGAAATCTGTTCCATTTTTTTGGATACTGATCAATGTGGCAGGACTTTCTCATGAGTTGCCTCATATAATTGCACATTGGAGACTTACAATTTTTCTCATTCTTGTCAGTGTTATAATTTTGTCACCAGGTATCCAATCCATATGAGACATTTTTTATGTATTCGCGTCTAGTAAACTGTCACCCACACTCTCCATAACTTGTGCAGTCTGACTGTTCCATCACTAGTAATTCCAAATGCTGGTCTATGACATTGTCCCATAATAACGGGCTACAGAGGTTGTATCTGACTTCCTTCTGAGGTAAATTGCAGAGTGAACACTCCAAGGAGCTCTATGACATATCTATACTAGTTCTTCCTGCAGAAGAGATATCGGACAACTGAGAAAACCATGGTGTATCCTTCTATCAGCATATCCGAGTGAGGACATATGATCCAGGTTCCAGACACAATGCAGCCGAGGGGCTCAGGAAGAGTTCAAACGATTCTCAGACCCTTAGGTGATGATCAGAAGCACCAAATATAGCTCAGTTACAGATGAAACTGCTCTCTGTATATATGACTACTGAAAACACGCCACAGACATCGGACATGAGCAAAACATTCCAAAGTGTAAAGGGTGAAAGGGAGAATGTTAGAAATTATTGTGTGCTGTACTCAAGGAACATTCCTGGACAGTGCCACAGAAACTGCACCAGATCACATGTCTAGATCCACATCTTGTTTTACTTTGGAAAATAAGCTCACATCATCTATTTATAATCTCATAGGCCCAGATGATTGTTAATATAGTTGGCAGTGTGAAGAAGATGCCTATGTATATTATATTGCTTAACCAGGCAAGCATTCCTGCATATTGCTACCCATGATAGCCATAGGCTTTCCACCATACTGCAGTATGAAGTGCACCAATATAAAGTATACCCAGCACAACAGAGATGTTGCAATGGCAAAGTAAACCCACACAACACCCTAATTGAAGGGGCAAATGTCCCTACATTATTAGAAGACAGTAATTCCCTCATGGTGTTTCCCCATATACTGACAGTCTCCAGGGCATCATACCAATTCTGACCAGTGATAGAAGAGAAGTCATGCATCTAAATGGTTCCAGCTGCTTCTCTCCTGGAATAGTAGGTGCATATACTTAGTGATCCTGAAGTTAGATCAACACATCCATGAATCTCACCTTCTGTTGCATGTAGTGTTGTTGCAATATGTGTAGCTAACTACTCTTCAGAATTTAAACACTCATGCACACAAAATCCTACACAGTGCTATTGGATTCTTTCACTCCTAGCAGCACATTCAAAATCTATCCTTCATCAGCGAAAAAGTTCAGCTTCTGCAAAGCCTTACTAACGCATGACCTGTCCATACATAAGAAGATCCAGCATTTGGATAGATAGACAGGGATAGATAAAGCTGTCTAAAACCACATATCCTTAACCCTGGAGGACCTTTGACAAAAAGATCACTTCTTTTCCCTCATTTCTCTAAATGCTTGCAAAAGCAGAATGGAAAACAGACTGAGTCATGGAGTACATTCACTTGATTTTATATTTCTTCTCAATGTCAATATATGTTTTGGGGCTTGTTAAATGATCTGTGAGTACCACAGTGGTTTCTCTTCTTTCTGTAAGCCGTTATAGCCAAGTGTCTCAGGAATTTATACATGGCTACTTGGGAGATTGCATCTGAGCTCAAAGCTCACTGTGGTCCTTCTGACATTAGATGATCTTCACCAGGTATAGCCTGATGAAGGCAGCAAAGACCCTGGTCTCTGCTGCTATTACCTTATTCTTAATGAGTATTGCTAGATCTGCACCCAACTGTCACCAGCCAAGAGCTTAGAGTTGAGAGGGATATTGACAATAATATAGGCACAGGTTAAAATCAATCTCTGAGAAATACAGTAATCATCTCCAGGTTATTCAGCAAGATGCATTTTTATCCCTGCATTTCAGCTCTGTGAGCACTGAAGTTGCAGTGAAATGTTAGTGTTCAGGTCAGACAGTGGAACTTCAGTGTAAATCTACCTTGAGGAGATCACAGGGCCAGCAGGGGGCACCATGGAGCCAATTATCTCCAGTACAGAGATGAGGTTTGGTGTGGATGTCTCAAAGTCATATTAACTAAACTGCACCTGCTGTGGATGACATGTGACGTTTCCATGCTCAAACACAGTAAAGATTCTTAGTTAACCTCTTCACAGATTTGTATTATCTTATTTGATTTATTAAGATTTTATTTGCTTAATATATTTTCAGAAAATAAATAAATGCACAAAATGAAATCTGATTTCTGAGTAAGCACACTAAAATATTCACATCTGGGAACCACATATGAGTGAGAGCATGAAACACTTTTCCTTATAGACCTGAGTGAACTCATGCAGCTCATTTTTCTAGTTCTTACCACTTAACTATGGATTTCATAATTCTTGTTTTACCACTGAGTAATATTCCATTGTGTTTTGATCCCACATTGAAATTATCTATTTGTCTTTTGTTGGAAATATAGATTGTTTCCATTTCTCAGCTGTTGTGAATAGAGTATCAAGAAACATTTTGAATTTGGATAGATAATTGTACATAACTATGCAATAATTAAAGAACTACTAATGATAGACTGATATATTTTCTCTGTTTCTCATGTGGTCTTACTTCATATTGTTATCTCCAGTCATGTCCATTAAACTAAAAGTGATAAAATTTTGATATTACTTTCAGATGAAAAGCTTCTGTTGTGTTTTATACATAACCTTCCTTCTCGATGAAATCATCTGTTGATAAATATGAGTTTATCTCCACAATTTTGCCATTGTAGTTCATTGTTGTGCAAATTTTTCTGAAATATATTTACTTTTGGACATTTAGGTTACTTTCTTTTACTAAGAACAAGTTGGAAATTTAAATATTAATTGTCTGTTTCTAACAGGCATCTGTAAATGCTCATAACTTAGCAGTTTTTGGCATTTCTCACCACTATCTTCATCAACGTAAACACCATCTGTACATCAATCTGATAACTTAGTCGCAAAATATAGCAACTATTTCAGACCTGGAGTCTATGCAGAGCTTTGGTCCTGAGGGCACATCCACAGCATCTGCATAGGTAAGGGAAGGGTATTCCTCAGATTAGGACTTGGAGCTCACTCAGCATCCTATTGCCACTACCACCTTCTTCTACAGCTGCGCTGAGTCTTTACCTAAAAAGTACTCTGCCCTATGAATACGCAAAGTTGTTGAGTCTATGGTGGTAAATATAGGGATTTGCACACTGCAAAACAACATAAGATCAGTGTCTTCTCCACAGTCACTGAACACACAGGCCTCACCATGGGATGGGGCTGGATCATTCTCTTCCTACTGGCAACATGTATAGGTAAGAGGGCTCCAAGTCCAACACCTGAGGAGAAGACAGGGACTCAAGTGAGAGTGAAATCCACTGTGCCTTTCTCTCTACAGGTGTGCACTCCCAGGGCCAGCTGCAGCAGTCTGGAGCTGAGCTGGGAAGGCCTGGGGCCTCAGTGAAGATATCCTGCAAGGCTTCTGGCTACAGCTTCACTGGCTACTTTATCAGCTGGGTGAAACAGAAGCCTGGAGAGGGGCTGGATTTGATTGGCTGGATTTTTCCTGGAGATGGTGATACTGAATATGCCCAGAAGTTCAAGGGCAAGGCCAAGCTGACTGCAGACAAGTCCTCCAGCACAGCCTACATGGAGCTCAGCAGCCTGACATCTGAGGACTCTGCGGTCTATTACTGTGCAAGACACAGTGCTGCAGCCCACATCCTGAGTGTGTCAGAAAACCTGGAGGAGCAGGCAGCTGCCTTGGGACTGAGATTATAGAAAAGAATAGCCAGAAGTGTTGCTCAGAAATAAGAATTCTGAGATTTTCTTTTCAGTCTCCTCCTCACAGTCTATGGAACCTCTTTCAACTTTTCAGAAGGACATCTTAAATAAAGTAAACCTAATTTAGGATGACACTATTGTACACCATCCCTTGACAATTTCTTCATCAGTGACCAATTCCATTGATGTTTCCTTCATAAAATACTTAGAAATTTAAAACTGTGATGATGCACTATGATAGAAATACCTCTAGATTTTAGAGACTGGGGCTTTTATTGAAGTTGCTCTGAATACAGTATAATATGAACTTAATCAACAAAATCCATATCAATATCATCTAGACAAACAAAAAATTCTTTCATAGAACTAAGTCTTGAGACACCTCAGTTGTGTTGTTAACTCTGTCTGTGTGGTCCAGCAGAAGTTCCAGTCTCTTAGGATGTAAGAGATATTTATATACAAATGTCCTACCATATATATAAGAATAATTTCTGCATGTTGGTCAAAAGCATTATTAAATTGCTTTTCACAGAACTCATTCATGTACTCAGGGCATGTAAATGCTAATTGACTTAAGTTCTGGGATTATGGATTAATTTCTGCTCCCTTACGTCCTTCCTTCCCAGTTTCAGTACCCTACTCTACAGTCTCATGCCTTTACAGAAAATAGTTCAACACTGATAAAAGAATCAACTCACACAATCCATTGATACCTGGATGTTACCCTTGTTCTATAGAGACTTTTGTTTTGGATTCCTGGGTGAATTACATGTAGCACACAGACCTGAGGTACTCAGTAAACTTAAAGGTTTTTTAAGAAAGAAGTCTCTTTGACTCAGAACATTAATTTTCCATGTTCCTTTGATATCCCTCCTCATAACAAATATGATTGCCATCTGTTTTATATGGATGAAATCTTATATGTGGAATGTATTGCATCAAGTAGGAGTCCCCATGGCCAATTTTATATTAGATTATTCAAATCTATGTTGACTTTAAAATGCTGTTAGAAATAGTAGTAACTTCATAAAGCCCTGTCCTGTATCCTCCAATTGAAAACAGGGATTTTCCAGAGACAGGGGAATCTTCCTCTTCTGGTCTCTGAATTGAATGTGATGGTTCAATTTACTGAGAAAGGATCTGACAAGTGTCTGTAAAACCTTGATTCAAAGAATAGATTTTACATGCTGATGAAGTCATTGAAGTGCCTGACACCTCATACTGCAGAGCTCCCCACTGTGTGTACACACTATGGAAATTAATGTTGCTGTTTAACAGGAAGCTGGTACTAGATCTACCTCAACATCCAGCTGTCACACTCTTGGGAGTATACCCAAAGGACTCTTTATTATATTAGAGACACTTGTTCAACCATGTTCATTGCTCCTCTATTGATAGAAGCCAGAATTTGGAAAAAGCTATATGTCTGTCAATGTCAATGCATAAAGAAAATGTGGTACTAAAATAAAAGCTATATAATACATAGGGAGGGGAACTCATGCTTGGTGCTTCAGTCTCTGAGTTTGTATGTTCTTTGCTCAGTTGATTTTGATGGCATTTTTCTTCTGGTGACCTCCATTCTTTATGATTCTTATACTCTTTCGTATATAACTTCTGTGGTTTTCTGATGGGTGGGATTTGATGGAAACGCCCCTTTCAGAGCTATGTGTTCCAAGGTCTTTCTCTGGATAAAATCTGGCTGTGGGTCTCTGTATTTGTTCCCATTTATTTTTATGGGACTCCCGAGTATTTGAATGACAGTGTCTCTTTTTCTGTGCCTTTTCTTGGTGCTCTTTTCCTTTGGTTGATTTCCCTTGTCGAACTTCAGAGTGATGCTTTTTGTTTTAGCTTATTATATTATATTCCCTTTAATTTTTTTGTTACCTCTTATAAGGTGTTATTTTGTAATCAGAGAAAGTGTGGATTTAGATGGGGCTGGGTGTGGAGGAGGAACTGGGAGGTGTGATAGGAGGGGAAACAATAATTAAAATGTATTATCTGAGAAAAAATCTATTTTTATCAAAAGAAGTAAAAAAGAAAAGCAAATGTGGTATAATTTTACAACAGAATATAACCCAGATGTAAAGAAAGATTTCTGGCACTATCATTGATGTGTATGTCTCAAATGTACCTAAGTGGCCAGACTTTAAATCTTCTGTCTCTATTTAAATTGTTCAAAGTGTCACCTGAGGTTGAGTAGTCTAATACATTAGTAAAATCTTATTTGAGCTTTATCTGTGTGATTTTTTTCAGCAAAAAGCTTTTATGTTATTAATATTTAACTGCACAGACTGATTTCTATCGGGAAAAATTTTCCAAGTTTCCAAATCAATAACATTGACAAATATTTTTTCTCTTGAGACAACAAAAAGAAAAAAAAAAACTGGCCATGCAGAGCCTGAGGAGCAGGTGCAGAGAGGAGCCAGCAACGGTGTTTCCTGACTCTGTCCAGAGGTTTTTCCTCCCAGTTAACCACATACAAGTCCCAGGAGACCATCTCCTATGACTGCTTCAGTCCTTGCCTTGAAGAACATAAGATCTGACAGAGATCACTGCAATTCCTAAAATCTATGTCACTCTCCTGAGAATGCTGTAGAAACAGAAATAACAGAATTTGAAGGTCCTCTTAAGTTGCCATGGAGATGGATTATCTCATAGTTGAATGAATTCTTCAAATAAAAAACTCGCACCTGACATTCTTTTCTCACGGAGACATAATTCCAAGGCTCTTCATGTTGAATCTTATCTTCAATCAGCATAGAAGTGTCCTGTCCTGGGGAAAGGGCAGGACTGAAAAGACAGAAGGACATCTGAGCAAGGCCCTAGAATGGAGGCTCTAGATTTCTCTCCATCTTTTCACACTCATAGATACCATTCTTTTATTACTTTGAAAATCTTTAAAACTACTGATGTACTGTAAAGGAGTGCATAAACCACAACTCGCACTAGACAAATAAATAAAACCAAACACAAATGTTCAAGAATTTCAGAAATTATTTGAAGAAGGATAGTACTCCATAGCATTTATAATCTTTTAGCATGTTTTTCTCTCTGTCTTGGGTATCACACACCAGTCATTATTCATGAATCAACACTAATTATGTCTTCTAAACACTGGTTACATCTTTTATACAGACTTCTTCAATTGAGAATCTGCAGTCAATACTTTCAAAACAGTGTAAATACTTCTAAATTTATCACAATTATATTTTAATGCTTTCTGTGACAAATATAAGGCAGATGGATATTTATAGACAAAAATTAGTGAAACATGACAATTTGAAATTTATTACAAATATATAATAAAGAATAAAAAAGACTGTTCTCTGCAGGTCCGTTTCTTAGAGTGGGCCATAATTCAAATCAGATGTTTGTTGATTACTCCCACAAGACTTGTGTCACTATTGCCTTAGCACAGTTTACAAGATGGACAGATTGTAGATCTATGGTTCTGTGACTTAGTTGATGTTTACATTTCTCTTTTGGTAGCCTGCAAATTACCTTCCTGTACCAAAGACACTAGAACATAGGCACCATCTCAACTTCTCCATGATCAATGAGTTGTGTGACTGTTGGCTTTATGAAGGAGGTCTTGCCCAGTGATCTATGGTAAAACAAAATACTACTAAACTAAAAAAAAGTAGCTAGGTAATGGTGGCACATACTCTTAATCCCAGCACTCAGGAGAAAGAGGCAGGCAAATCTCTCTGAGTTTGAAGCCAGCATGGTCTATGGAGCAAGTTCCAGGACAATAAGAGTTCAACAGGGAAACCCTGCATTGGAAAACTAAAAAACAAAAAAATACAGTAACTCTAAATTAGGACTTATGATACTCTGTTATAATCATAGATCAATCCCTTATTCAACCATCAGCAGAGAACCTTCCTCCTGCAATAGATGGCACCAAATACAGACACCCTCAGCCAGACATTACACAGAGAATCCTTGGAACACACAGCTCTATATGGAATGCTTCTATGAAATCCTACCCCCTAGTGCTCAGGGAACACAATGGAAGAGGGGACACAAGGAATGTGGAGCCAGAGAGGATGGAGAACACAAGGACAACATGGCTCTCTAAATCAACTGAGCAAAGGTCATATGAACTCACAGAGATTGAAGCAGCAAGCACAGGGCCAATATGGCTCTGTATGAGTTTTTTTGGCATATATGTTATAGTTGTGAGTTTATTATTTTTATGGAATTCCTCAGTGTGTGAACAAGTAGCTTTCTTATTCTGGTGGCTTCTCTTCGGGCTCTTTTCCTTTTCTTAATTTGCCTTGTCCAACTTCAATGTGATAGTTTTTGTTTTAGCTTATTTTATTGTATTTTGTTATGTCTTGTTGTTACCTCTTAGATGCCTATTCTTTTCTAATTTGAGACAAAAGGGAGTGGATCCAGACAGGAGGGGAGGTGGGGAGAGACAGGAAGAAGTAGAGAAAGGGGACACTGTAATTAGATTAGGCAGTACTATAATTCTTTCCCATTTCTTCTGTTTTGTCTTTCTGTATGCCCTAGCTATCATGTCTCTTAGGCTTCTTCCACAGAGCTTATAACACAGGAGGAAAACATGAAAACAGGGCCTCCTTGTGCTCAAGAAAATCAGCCCAGCCCTGACCCTGCAGCTCTGGCAGAGGATCCCAGCCTTGGATTCCCAGGTCCTCCCATTCAGTGATCAGCACTGAACTCAGAACATACACCATGGAGATGGGACTGAGCTGGGTTTTACTTGTGGACTTTAAATTTTCAGCACAATTTTGAAAACAAATCTTTAGTTGTTCACGAGATTTGTGTCATTCATTCCAGTACTTGAACTTCACAGCTAGGCTTATTATCAAAACATGTGATAAGATGCCTGCCTTCCTGCAAATTCAAGACCAGGGTAACTTTTTAATCCTCACCTCCCCTTATTTTATGATAGGCAGCCATCAGGACAAAAATCTAGTGCATATACATATAAAAGAAGGCTCAACGTTTTATAAAACGAGGAGTCAAATACCTAATAATTGTCATCACCATCATAAATCATTGGCATCTGCAAATCTATCGGCTAACTCTTTTCAAATAGTAGTCCCCCACCCACTCTGAAATATATAGAGGCCATTCAGCTCCTCTTGGCAAGTGTAGGGCCCCAGTGCCAAGATGTAGTTCACTGCTCTGTGAGGCCCTCAGCTGACACCTCTGTGCCTTCCAGCACTGATTAGCTCCTTCTGAGTCCCAAAACTTTGGTCCACCATCAGAGCCAGTACTTGGTGAGGGAATGCAACCCTAAGGCATAACACCAGGTGCATTCCATTGCTTACTTGTACTTACTTAAGCTAACTACAAATGTCACTTCATGTTTTGCTTGCTTTGGTAATAAACACGAAAAGTACTCTTTTAGCACACCTCCTTGTGTGTTCAACCTCCTGGAATCCCCTGGTTACCAAACTTAGATATTTGCCATTACTTTCTATCTTCAGAGACCTAGGCTCTTGGGACCGGATGGCTAGACATATAAGTACCATTGTTCCCTAGAATATTATCTTGCCACACAGTTCATTATTGTTATTAATAGGCTTTTCTGCTCATTAGGGCCATGTGTTGCTTTTCTTTCTTGTAGATTTGCATTTCAGATACTACGAGAGTTAGTTCCCAAAGATGTGGTTTTCAGGTCTGTTCTACCTGGATTTCTTCAAGTCCTGTGACCTACACATGTAGCATTTCTAGTAATTAGGTCTTACCTTTGATTCTGGAAGCAGCCAGGGGCAACAAGGGCATAGCCTATGTGGTTTTGGTGGTCTTTTGGAGTCCCTTGAGAATAATATCATAACAATCACCTGCTTACTGTATTAAATCATGAAATGTCTACATGTGAAACATATCACAAATCCTTATAGAAAACTACTAACTGGAAAGCCAATTAAAAATATAAGTTAAGGGTTATAGAGTGATGGCTCAACAGTGAAGAATTCTTAAGTGCTCTTCCGGAGCAACAACAAAATATTGCTTTTGGGCAGTTACATTAGGCAGCTGACAACTGCCTGTAACTCCAGCTCCAAAAAGTCTGACACTCTCTTCTACTTCTTTGGTCACCTGCACACATATAGGGCTTAAAGAAAAATATAATAACACACAAGTAACTAAATAAGTAAATAACAGTAAAAATTTAAAAAGTGGTATGAAGACATAGAAGGTTAAAAAAGAGAATTATAAAGAGGTATTTTAAAGGGTGAACACTGCTGCTCCTAGGTAAAATGCCAATACAATTTGTGGGATATTTATGTAAAGTTGGTGGCCAGGTGCCCTCAGAACTCTCCAGAACAGCAGACCTGTGTCATATGTCTGTGTTGTTCAGAGTAACTAAATCATTAGATCCTATTTCTAAAGGTATTCGGCATCATTGTTTCAAGATATGAATATACCAGGATGGAACTGATTTGAAAAATTCCTAGTTCTAGGATAGCATTCATAATGCCAGCAGACATTATGCTAAGGATGCTCCTGGTGGAGCAAAGGAATCAGTGGTTTTAGACAGTTGTAAAGTCTAGAACAAATAACATTGAATAATTAGGTAACATGTACCCACTGCTGTAGCAGTGACATAGCTCTTTCAAAGTCAACTAACGTAACTCTCATTGGATCTGAGTCTATGCCAAAAGAGAAAATTCATGTGTGGTACTATAAACCCTGTCAAAATCCCATGGCTGCTGAGTTTACAGACTCCAAGAGGGCCCATTACTGTTGCTTAGCAAAACCGATATGGCATCAAATTGATTTCTAAAGACCTTCCTTAACACCCATAGAGAAAAACTACTCTCACTCAGAGAAGATGCTGAGTGCTATGAATGGTGAAAAATGCAGACTCTTGACTTCTCAGGATGCTGAAAAAATAAGGTTGGTTGCATTCTCAGTCCTCAATTTATATCATCACTCTGAGACACACAGAATATTTTGAAGTGTCAGAATTAGAAGATGAGGAGAAAAGCTATAAAATACTATGACAAAGGAATTGCAAGAATGAATTTATCAGCACCTACAGTTATTTATACTAGATATTCAGATAACCAGGCCTATCAATGACCAGCCTTTAATGGGGAAGGGGTTCATGGGTCCTTACCACCTCTGCTGAACTAATGAATTCTGGTTGATTCTGGGTGAGCAAGGTGTTATCTTCAGATGTATAATCACTGATAATTCCACCAGACTCCATTAGACAGTCTTACACGGATGTTTGCTTGGACAGCCCTGGATAAGCACAATAGGTTACAAAAGAAAACTGTATGAAATGTACACTGGTAATGTCTTGTAGGGACAAGGGACGTTTGACAGGGATAGGAGGAATGTATGAGAGGGGCGAACCATTAGGCTGTAAAATACACATGAATGAAATATTCAAATGCCAAACTTAATAAAATATGAATGAATAAATAAACAAATAAAGTATTTTCTCCTTTAAAACAGAATTCTGAGCCCTTCTTTTAACTCAAATTTCTTATCAGGATCAAGTCCTAAATTATTTGCCTCCCTTTGTGACTTTGTGTTTAAAAGTCTGTTAAGTTAATGCTGATTTTTTTTTTTTTTGCACCTGGAATATATCATTGTTACTTAGGTGCTGAGTCCTTTATGTTTCATTCGTAGTGTTAAGCAGATGCATCTCTGCTGGCCAACTCTAGGAAACCTACTGCCAAAGTGCTGTTCACTGCCAGCTATGTAGAAGGAGAGAGGTAGAAGCTGGGCATAATTGTGGAATCTGGCCTTCGTTGCATTATCTAGATTTCATTACATTTGTGTTTTCATCACTCATATTTCTGTGCATATTTTTCCCTGCAATAAATTTTTTTTAATCAAATTAGTAATATCATGCACTAATAAATGGTTTTTGACACTTGGGAGAAGAGATTAGAAGAAAGTAAAATAATTACAGACTGTCTATGTGCACATTCAGGAGTCTGAAGCTAAAGAATAGGGTACATCCTCACACTTGCATCATACAGCCCCTTATACTCTGATTTAGTCAATATTCCCTTCTATACCCTGCATGCCAAGACCTCTGTCATCTGTTCAGAGCAGTCTGGACTACACCTGGGATCAGTTCATCACTGTCCAGTCATGCATTGAAGGGACAAGATTCTTCAACCTGGTGTGATGTCCTAGTTGTATGTACTGCATTCATCCTAGTGCTCAGATTCACCCCTAGAACATTTCATTTTGTGCTTAAGAACAAGCTCCAATGTTGGAGTTTTAGAATTTCAGCCCACTAGGAACATTCCTAAGATTCCTGGTAATTTTCACAAGGGGCTCACTCTCTTTCCCTTCTTTCTAGACTCAACTCTTAATGTCTGTATGAGCTTTGCACCTAGTGAGACAGCTGCTGCCTGTGGTAGCAGACTTCACATGTCATCTGTAGGTTCAAGTGCTTTCTGCTGTACTCTTAGCATGTCTTGAATGTCATGACTCACATCAAGATCATACAATAGGCTGTCCTCACAGCCTGAATCACAAGATAGAATCATCATATTTAATCTAAGTGATTGAGAATTTCTGATGGATGAACTGGCAGTTCTAATTTATCTACCAATTGTTCCCTCTACAGTGCTCTTCACCTCATATGTCACTGATTTGAACAGGGAGACACAGTGATGTCCACAGCACTGGCTGGAAACACATTAAGTAAACTCTCAACTTGAGTATATCTGAGGTCTGGAATTTTGAAAGCTATAAAGAAGTTCAGTGAATGTTCTAAGTAAATGAGTAATCTCCAATAATAATAAATAATAAATAATATATTTATTTATATATTATTTAAATAATATATCTCCAAATAATAAATCTCCAAATTTATAGCGATGTTTTCTAATGTATGAGCACTCATTGCAGGGTTCTTTCCACCTACATTTATATGAAGTCTTCTTGTATTAAATTTACACCTTCTAACTTTTGTACCATATTCCACACTCATCTGCACATTTTAGGTTTGGACCCAGAAGTGCTCCATGCACAACTGATGAATGCAGGAAGCATTTCTACTTTCAGTGCAGCTCACATCAGAGAGCTAGTACAGAGCAATGCAGTCTCATGCCCTCCATGGACAAGCAACTGAAGTGCAAACTCAGTGTGCCTGTTTAGGAATGAAGGGATGTCTTCAGAAGGGACTGTTGTCTGTCTCTCCCATACCAGGAACCATCAGTCCTTGCATCTCTGGCCCCTTCTTTCAAACCTGAAACTTCGCCTCTGTACCATGTAGGAACTGGGGAGTAAGTTTTTGTTGTTTTTATTTCTTTAAATTTACAAAATGACATTTGGATTAGATTTGTTTCCCACTTCAGCTGTGGTGTAGTTGTATACAAATAGGATTTGGAATGCTTGATGCAGGTGGCTATCATTTGGTTAGGAGCAGTTGTTCTGGCACCTGGAGCTTCTTTTGGTGATTGGGTGCTGCATACGTTTATGGGAACTTTTGGCTTAGGTTATAAAATGTCTGAAGCCCGGAGAGTCAGTGTGGGCATTGGCTGAAGGTTCGTTTGTTGGGTTGTTGTCCTTCCTTAGTGTGATAATTCCTAAAATAATGAAGGTTGGAGCGATTGAGTTTATAGACCATGATCTGAGTCGCTAGTCTGACTCACTGTCAGCTAGTCCTCTTCAAACTTAGAACAGCCTAAAAGTGGCTGTGAACATTTCTACCTGTTTTTCATCCTATATCAAAGTTGCTTGCAAAAGTAGTGAAGATTTCTTTCTATCTTCCATTCCTCCTTCCCAAAATAGAGGGTATAAGACTGTAGTGCACTGCTACAGTACCATTTGTTCTAGGATCTTTCTTGTGAACCCTTTCTACTACCTGCCTTTGATGAGAACACATGATGACCTTTGAATCTCATGGAGAGAATATCAGATGTTCTCCTTTATCAAGTCATATAATTTAATCACAGACTGAAAGTCATTATAATGCTGAACAGTGCTTGAAAAGCAAAACAAATGTTAGCTCCCTCAAAATTCTTTCCGTATACCGATGCGTGTTCTTACCAACAAAGCACTGTGTATGTTGTCCAAAGTTATGCTCAGCGTATTCTAAGTCCTAACAAATCAGAATTGACAAAAAGCAAAGAAGAATAATACACTGTGCTTTAACCTCTCCGAAGAGAGTAAAGAAAATCCCCAGGCCCTGTGAGCGCTGACTTCATCATCCTCTGAGCACTCTGCCCTCCTCCAGGATGCTCAGAATCTGAGAATTGAGCAAATTACTTCTCTCTGCCTAGAGTTCATGCTTTCTGCTGTTGTTTTTAAAGTTGTCCACCATCAGAGTCAGCACCTAGTAAAGGGATGCAAATCTCTCCTGGCTCCACCTTACCGAGGGTTGAAAAGCCAAAGCTGAGTCTGGCTACTCACTGGTGTGCAGTCATGGATAGGCATACTTGCTCACTTTTCCTGGTGACTTTCCCTTAATGTGAGTGGTAAGGCTCCCTGAGGATGGAAAATCCATATACTCACCCTATTCCCACCTCATCATCTGCTTATTTTCTCCACAGATGTCCTGTCCCAGCTTACCCTGAAGCAGTCTGGCCCTGGACTGTTGCAGTCCTCCTAGACCCTCAGTCTGACCTGCTCTTTCTCTGGGTTTTCCCCGGGCTCCTATGGTATGGGTGTGAGCTGCGGGGAAGGGCCTGCAGAGGCTTGCAAACATTTGATGCGATGATCATAAGTCCTACATCCCTGAAGAGCTGGCTCACAATCTACAAGGACTCCTCCAACAACTGGGTATCCCTCAAGATCACCAGTGTGGACACTGCAGATACTACCACACAGAGACACAGCCTCATTTGACAGCTGTGCAGTATTTCAAGCTGGTTCTCAGCTCTTCTTCTTCCAAACATAGGGCAGGACAGTGGGTGGGGAGCTCTTTTCCTGTAGGTTCTGTGGT
>JAMJFZ010002414.1:0-75461 GCA_026225945.1 Cricetomys ansorgei | reverse complement strand
GAGATGCAAGCCTGTGGGGTCGTCTGTAATACTGTGATCTGGTCCTGACCTCCAGGCACTCAGTAAAGATGCAAAGGCAATACCTAGCTTCAAGGCCAAGGCTGTGAGGGGCTGGAACGCACAACACGCACACTATTTGGCATCACTTCTCTGTACCTGTGGGACACACACACATATACAGGCCATTGATGCCTGTCTGCTGGTGGATGCCTCTAACATGAGATGAATGCTTTCCCATAGCTTCCGAGTGACAAGGGAGCTTGGAGTTTGGCAGTCACCTAATCCCGCTTCTTCCCCATGTAGGAATCTAATTGCAATATTTCTGGCAGGTCATACAGTTCCTGCTTAAACTCCTCCATCAATCGGAAGCTCATCACTCACAAAGGAAGATGGGTCTGTGGTGGGACTCTGCCTAGGGAAGCCTGCATCCCATCCATTACCTGCCTCTCTGTCTTAGCTTTCTCTGGGATAAATTATAAACGTTTGTCTCCATGGTAGCACTCCAAATATTTGAAAAGGAAGTTCCTCCCCCAGTATCTCTTCTTGACAGAAAAATCTTCATTCCCTTCTAGGATATGGTTTCCAGACGTGTCTCTGTCCTATGGGCCCCTCCTGTGGGGTGACCTGGTTAAGAAATGGATCCAGAACTGAGCCAGTGAGCTCAGTGACACAGAAAGTCTGTGTTGCGGTTCACATTCGCTGGAAAACCAGCCAGTAAATCAGCAACGCTATTAGTTTACACTGGGCTTTTAGTCAGTCGGCACTTGCAGAGATTTAAATTTAAAAAAATCGATGGCTTTCACTCACGCCCCTTGTGCCTGATTTCTTTTCCCTACAACCTGGATATTGGATTGTATAGTCAAAGTCCTTTTGACTCCCAAAGGTAACACACCTTCCATTTTGAGTAGGTAACTGCCACATTTGGGACCTATCATTTCAAGATAATGCAGTCTTCCTAAGTCTTCATTTCATAACTTGATATTCTAGCAGTTCCTTCTAGGTCCATGTCTTTCATATTTTTTTTTTCAGTCCACATTCCCAGGGAGCTTCCTCATGCAGGATGCATGGACAGAAACAGAGGAGTAGGGTGCGCCTCTAGAGACCATTCATTATGTTTACACAAAATTAGTCACCAGCTCTCCCTGGGCATCCTGGGCTTCCAGCAACACCATCTAACTGCACGTCCGCTATGTCTCATTCACTCACCCACAATGATTTAATAGTGGCCATTTTTTTAGCAAAGAGGAATGCTTCCATGACTTCAGTTTCTGACATGAGGCATCCTGGGGAAACTCCTCAGCATCCCACAAGCACCCTGTGTAGGTGGTCTGGGCGGCTCCTGGTCAGACTCAAGCTCCATGCAAGCAGGAGCTTGAGAACCATGAAACCCAGCAAGTCGGAATCTTCTTGTAACTCAAGGGCTCTCCTTAGGGCATCCTGAGGTCTAGGGCCAGCATGACCTACTTTCAGTGGCTATGGAAGGGAGGTCCCAGAGGGACAGCTATCATTAATGAAGGGTTCTTGTGTGTCTGTGGCTGGACAAGGAAGCCTCACCCTGGCTTGTGTCACCCAGCTGGTCTGTACAACAGGAGGCCTTTTAGGAAAATGTGTAGTTCAAAGGCTGTGCCTGTCATCTAGCCTTTCACACCAGACGCCTGCTCTGTAGCCCTCCGGGTGACCGAATTCACCAGGATCTGTGCACCTGTACTTGGCATGATGGTGCAGCTTTTCTTGTGACACATACTTTGTCTTCCCAGCAACTAAGGATTGTATTTTCTTTCTGGTGGGAGTCCTCACATCATGTACATGCAGCTCCCCTCCAAGAAACGTCCAGACCAAAGCTGAGTACTCTTGATCATCTTGGGCTCTCAGCACTTCCAGTATAAGAAAGTTCTTTCCAATATTTCTTCCAAAGTATCTTCTATTTCATCTCAAAGTATCTTCTATTACATTTTATAGCTAGGAATATAGCTTAGTTGGTAGGACGCCTGGCTAGCATATACGAAACCTTGAGATGGATCACCCAACACCACATAAACCCAATATGGTAGTGCATTCCTGGAATCCTAACACTCAGGAGATGGAGGCAGAAGAATCAAACTGAAGGTTGTCATCCTTAGCTATATATTGAGTTCTAGGTCAATTTGGGTTACATGAGACCCTGTGGGGCTGGCCTAGAGCTAAGAGGAGATTGAAGTATGCTTTAAACCCTGTCTTCTCTCACCCTGAGAGCCAAGGATGTTCGGCTGCTTCTTACTCTAACAACTAACAATGCTCTTCAGGTGTTGACATGCCTTAGGTCACTAGTCATTGATAAAATCCTGCCTCTCCAAGGTACATGGTCTGCTTAATGTTTATCTGACCACTGCAGCCGGAGGATCCTGGACTGGAATTTCTCTCTCCCTATATGACCTTATAAGGTCTCTTCCCTGACCCCTGTGAGACCTCTGCTTATGCAAAGGAGGCTTCCTCAAGACTTTTCACCCCAGCCAATAACACTCAACCACCCATATCTGGTTGAGAGCCTCCCACACACAAATAGAACTCCCCTGGTGTCACTGCCCTAGCCGACGATGTATCACCACATAAGGCATCCCCCCTTCCTCTCTACCCTGTATGTCACTCCCCTTGCTTCAATACACTGAGCTGTTCACACTGATGCTGGCTCCTGGGAAGTCTGTTTCCCTGTGCACTCTCAAGGCTCCACTCAAGACCCTGTCTCAGAAAAATTAAGTAAATAAAAAACTATGTGGCACCTTAATTCTCCTTCATATGCTAAACATAACTAGTACACCATAGGAGGTGAGTGAACACTTACCTATGGAAGTGCTGCTCACAGAGTCCCTTTTCCAGGATTATTTACTATTATTGCTGTTGTTATTATTATTATTATTAATTTTTCTAGTTACAGATTAATCCTTTTTAGTGAAACATTTTAAAAATATTTATTTAAGTATATGAGTGCAGGTACACCTGTATGCAGAAAAGGGCATCAGATCCCATCATAGATGGTTGTGAGCCACCATGTAGTTGCTGGGAACTGAACACAGGACCTGTGGAAGAGCAACCAGTTCTCTTAACCGCTGAGCCATCTCGCTAGACCCACAGATGAATCTTATTTTCTCACAACCCTAACCAGCTGATATGTTGGTCTTTTTTCCTGTTCTCTGTTCACACCTTAACATCTTCTTAGCCATGGAGCCTGGAGCTTTTTTCTCTCACCACTCCAAGTGGGTAGTTCTGAGCTTCCAGCCGAGCACAAGGCCACTGAAGACACAATAAATAAGCTTAATGTCTGCTGAGATAGGGCAATGCCATGAATGAATGTCTGCTCTGTGTGCTTCTCATTACGGAATAGTTTAATACTTGATCTTGGCTGTGACTCTGCCGAGGGGCACAGTAATCTCTGGCGTGCATTTCTAGGGGAAAGGAAATCTGGAAGTTGGAAATGTGTTCACATGTGGCACCTAGAGTTCTCTGTGTTAGATGCAATAATGATTAAGATGAAGTTTCTGCGCTCCAGGAGCTTCTGGTCTCATCAGAGAGCAGAGACACAAGTAGGTACTGTTTCCTATAAGGATGTAGAGTGGGCATGAAAAGTTCTGGGACAAAGCTATCCTCCTCGATGTCAGTTCCGTGGAAAATCAAAGTTTGGTTAGTGTATTCAGACCCTGAATTTCATGAACTCCGTGGCACTCTTGTTGTCATGAATGAGAGAGTATGTTTTTGAAGGTGATGACTAGAAGCAGCCTCACACTCCAGCCAAGGGGAGGGACCAGGCCTCAGTGCGTGCTGTGTGCTGTGTGCTGTGTGCTCTAGAGGCACAGCAGAGAGGAGCAGGGCAGTGAGAGTCATGGAAGGATAACACCTAGGTCATAGTGTGAGGACACTCCTGAAGCCTAAATGGGAGCAATTTCAAGTCACATTTCCTTTCAAAAGTAAAGTTAGGGGCTGGAGAGAGAGTTCAGCAATTAAGAGCACTGGATGCTCTTCCAAAAGACTGTATTCAATTCCCAGCACCTATATGGCATCTCACAACTATCTGTAACTCGTTAAGCACCAAATATACATAGTACACAGACAAACATGCAGACGAAACACCCATACACATAATGATATCCATTTTTCAACTTGCCCTGGCATCAAATCTAGCTGGTACTATTCCCCACATATACTCAGTACTGGTCAGGCAGGTAAGACATATTGTATGCAAGGGAAAAATATCTTCCAGTGGAGAAGTCATTGAGAGCATGTGGGTTCTATCCCCACAGCAGCATAAAAAGAAAAAAGTAAACGGCTCACCTCTATTTGGTTGATCAATGCATTATCAAATTTGAACCCAGGAATTCTTTTCTCACTGCACACCACACCAACATCTTCTGTGTGCTTGCAGTCAGTGACACCCCAGCCATTGGAGGAACAGGCTGCCAGGGTCGCCTCTTTGCCAGTACAGTAGATGTTGTCCAGCCAGATGGGTCCTGAAGGAAGTGAAGGAGAGAAAGCAAGCATCCTGTCAGTGCAGATCTCAATGCCAAGAGCACTAACATCATACATGGAACTCCCCTGATTTCTGGCACATATGCATAGCCATCAGTTACTTTTTATTATGGGAGATTGTCACCTCTAATCCTAGATCACCGGGATTCCAGTGGATGAGCTCCAGTGGATGCTCACTGGATGAGCAGCTGATGTGATCCGAGAAAGTGGTAGTTTGAGCTCAATTAGGACAGAGTCTAATTAGATTGGATTTAATTTAATCGATTAGATCATGTTTAATCCCGGAAGTCATGTGGTATATCAGCTACTTTTCCCTTTGCTGTGATAAAGTACCCGACAGGGACAGCTTAAGGGAAGAGGGTTTGTCTCGGCTCATGGTTTACAAAGGGATACAGTCCATCATGATGGGAAGGCATGACTTTAGGAAGTGAGTGGCTGGTCATACTGTGTCCCACAATCAGGGAGCAGAGAGAGATGAATTCTGATGCTCAGCTGGTCTCCTCATTCTTCTCCTTTTTGTTCAGTTTGAGACTCTAGATGGTACTGTCCACACTCAGGGTGGGTCTTCCTTCCTCAGTTAAATCTCTATGGAAACATCTTGATAGACATGCCCAGAGGTGAGTCTCTGAGGAGATTCCAAACCCAGCCAACTTAACAATGAAGGTTAATTTTATTTATCACTATTACTGTGCATGTGTGTATGATGTGTGTTGGGGGGGGGCACATGTCACAGTGAGAAAGCATGGAGGTCAGAGAGTTATTTTGTGGAGTTGGATCTCTCCCTCCATGTTTACATGATCCTTGGGGATCCAATTCAGGTGGCCTTGCATGGAGAGCACCTTCATTCCCTCAGCCACCACACCAGTCTGACAATGAAGTTTAACCACTGTGAGCGGTACAGCAGAATAGGGGCTTTTGTGGGGAGCAGAGGAAGCCCTGGGTGTGTAAAGAGCTGTCTAAATACTTTTTAATTGGTGTGATACAACACCATGATCAAGGCAACTTATAAAAGAAAGTGTTTCATTTGGGGCTCAAGGATCCAGAGGGTTAGAGTCCATGACCATCACGGCAGCAGACAGGCAGGAATGGTGCTAGAGTAACAACTGAGAGATCACAGCTTGAGACACAACCAGAAGGCAGGGAGAGTGAACTGAGAGTGATAAGTGTTTTTGAACCTCAAAGCCTGTTCCCAGTGACTCATCTCCTCCAAGACCACACCTCCTAATCCTTTCCAAACAATTTCTTCCCACTGTTTCCACTCATTGAGAATTAAGCATTCAATTATATGAGCCTTTGGTGGACAGGGGGCAAAGCACCACAGGAGCAGATGGAGCCTTGAGTGAACGGGCATTATTGACAAGGACCAAGGCCTCAGACCCATGGAGCTGGCAAAGCCTTCATCTGGTCTATGTGCGGATGTTGACAGTATGCACAAAAACTAAACTATAAACTGCAGCTTCTTCCTCCTGGATGACTGCAGCCTGAGACCGACGGCTCTGCCTCAGACACCTCCTACCAAGACTGTCTAACCCCTCCTTCTGGACATAACACAGGGGCTGAGGTGCTAGATTGTTGTCGTTGGTGCTGCTCTACCAGAACCAGCACAGCCCACCCGATCCCAGCTTTCCTGTATGTGTGTCTGTGTCTTCTGTCCTCTCTTCCTTCCTGTGCCGTCCCAATCAGGTGCTCAGGACCAAGCCATGCAGTATGCAGTTGGCTTGGAGACTCCTGCTACTGTGGAGCCACCATGATGGCTCCCAAACTGGGAGCCAATATAACCCTTCTTCTCTTAGGGTTCTTCTTGACAGATCCTTGGTCACATCAACAAGGAAAGTATAAGCTGCAGGGCACTACTATGGCGAACACAGGAAACAGCAAGGACGCTGGTACTGGTGAGGATGTGGAGGATCTGAAGCCTCTCTGCACCAATGTGCAGATGCTGTGGGAAACAGAATGGTGTTCCTCGAAACTTTTGTTGTGGTTTAGTTTGTTGTGATGGGGGCAGGCCTTGGGATAGGACTCTGGGCCTTGTATGTGCTAAGCAATTGCTCTACCACAAAGCTATGTCCTCAGCCCCCAAAACTTTACAACTATCATACGAATCAGAATTCCAAAATTGAAGCTAGGTGTGGAGGCATATAGCTGTGATTATAGCTACTCAGGAGACTGAGGCGAGAGGGTCACAAGTTTGAGGCCAACCCTGCTACACACTGAGGTCTGGGACAGTCTATTGAGACCCTGCCTTAAAAGAAAAGAATAGCAGATGTACTCAAGGACCCATGTCTGTAATCATAGCACTCAAAAGACTAAGAAAACTGCCAGGGATTTGAAGCTAGCCTGGGCTACAGAGTGAGTGAGACTTTGCCTAAATAAAGAAAGAAAGAAAGAAAGAAAGAAAGAAAGGAAAGAAAGAAAAGAGAGAGAGAGAGAGAAAGAAAAGAAAAAAAAAGAAAAGAAAAAGAAAAAGAAAAAACCCTGAAAAAATAAATTAAAAGGCTGGGGATGTATCTCAGTGGTCAGGTGTTTGTCTAGTACCTACAAGGTCCCAGAACGAGGGAGGAAGAAAGGGAGGTAGGAAGGGAAGGATGGATGGAGGGAAGGAGGGAAGAAAGGAGGGAGGGAGGGCCACTGAAAGCCAGGCTCTGGGGAGAGGTTTGCATGCCCACGTTCACAGAAGCACAATTCATAACTGCCAAGTCACAGAGGCAGCTGATGTCTGTAACAAACTATATACATATAAGGCAAAACTGTAGAAGGGAAAATTCTGACGCATGCTTCAACATACTTTACATCTTGAGGATATTGTGTTACGTAGGAAAAGCTGGTCACAAGAGGCCAAATACGAGATGATTCCTACCTAGAGCTGTCAAATTCTGAGAAACCGAATAGAATGGGAATTGCCAGAGGCTGTGAGAAGGATGAGAAGTGGCTATTTAATGGACTCAGAGCTTCTGTTTTGCAAATGTTCTGGAAATTGGTTACACAACAACGGGAACAGACTTAACACTACTGAACAGTATATGTACTTCACATAGTTAAGACAGAAATTTTCTTACATATATTTTACTGCAATGAAAGATAAAAATGTAAGAAAGATGCCAGGTGGCTTTCAAACTGTGATTTCGTACTTTGCGTACATGGATATGTGGTGTGTCTGCATAGATGTGTGTAAGATTGCCCACGTGTGTGCGTGTACTGGTGTGGAGGCCAGGGCTTGGCATAGCATGCCTTTGTCTATTGATTTCTACCTTATTTTTGGGGACAAGGTCACTTTCTTAGCCTGGAGCTCGCCAGCTCAGTTAGGCTGGCTGGTCCAACAGCCCTGTGGATGGGACTGTCTCTGCTCCCCATGCAAGGGTTACATAAGTATGGCCTTCATATTTGACTTTTCTATAGGTGATAGGGATTTGAACTCAGGTCCTCATGCTTGCACAATGAGCACTTTGCCCTCTGAACCATTCACTACAAGGCCAAACTAAACCAAACCTGTCATTTTCCCATAGATCCTTTTAGAGGCCTACAGAACATCAGAGGCCAACAAACCTGTGTTTAAGTCCTGTCTGCCACAGGTTTGGATGATCTGTGACTCAGTCAACTGTTGAAAGAAACTTTGTCCCCATTTCCAAAGTCAAAGTGATGTCCAACAGTCAGGTCGCCATGAAGACCCAACAAGCTAATTAACAGGCCTAGGAACATGTTCGACCCTCTTTTCCTTCTTCTAAGTAGAAAACAATGTGTTCTATGGCTCCTGTAGTAGGTGGGAGAGCAGGCAAAAACACTCCCATTGTAGAGATTAGAAAATTGGTGTGTGAAGCTGAGGTTCTTCAAGGCAGAGGAGGACATGGGTCCAGGCTCCTGACTTGCAAGGCTGGCTACAGCATTTGCACGCTGATGCCTGCCCGGTCGGGGCTCAAAGGAGAAGCTTTGGACTCACTGTGGGAACAATGAGTCGATTGAAAACATCTGGACTGAGGTTTTCCAACCGCTTTCTCAATCTGGGCTGGTTTCCAAGCCGTCAGGCTTCGCTGAAACGCACGCTTGCAAATAGATGGCTGTTTCTACAGCAAGCTCATATTTGTTTTACTAAGTACTAGCAACGGAAGGGCCCCCTCCATCTTGCCAGCAAATCTTCTTCCCCAGAACATTCTGAGCTGAGCTGCTGAAGGGTGGATTGTGGATAGAGGCAGTGCCCTTATTCCATCTGTGGCCAAAGAAGCCACTCTAGCTTGGGCACGGAGGATGGCCAGAAACTTTGCTTCCCACCTAGTGTGTATTCATCGCACAAAATAAAGGGTTCAGCAAGGCATGGTGACACATGCCTGTAATCCTAGTACGAAGGAGGCTGAAGCTGGAGGATCACCCATGAGTTCGAGGGCAGGCAGGGCTGCTCAGCGATAACCAGTCTCAGAGAGTGAGTTCATTCTGGGGCTCATTATAACAGTATGTGCATGCATACCATGAACTTTGGTATTATCCGCCCCCACTATCTTCTCCTGCCCTTCAGCTCTGCTGATCCCCTCCTCTTTCCAAATACTCTCCCCTCTGCTTTCAAGTCATTTTTTTAAAGCCTAGATTCCATGTAAGAGAGAACACATGGTTGCCTGGCTGGCCCTGGCCTGCTTCATTTCATATGATGGTTTCCTGTTTTATCCATTTCCCCCTAAAATGACATAATCTTGTTTTGTGGTGGCTGACTAATATTCCATTGTATGTGTATGCATTTCCCTTATTCGGTCATTTGTTGATGAACCTAGCTTAATCCCATCACTTGGCTACTGTGAAAAATTGGGAGCACTTTTGAAAGAACTGAACGGAACAGCAAAGCGTGTAAGATCAGCGCGCTGGGGTACGGAGGGAACCCCGTGCCTTTCCTGTGCCTTCCATGTTCCCTTCTGGTAGTCTTCGTCTATGCTATGCTTAGCCATGATACTCTCTATCAGAAGGAGGATACGCAAATCTACACTTTGCTAAAGATAATATCACCACCCATGGCTCGATATTTGGTCTGGTTTTGTGCCAGTGTTTTCTCTGATATATCTAGTACTCATCAGCTAGATTGTCCTGGTTCCAATGCACCCTGCTTCCATGTCCGCCTGTGGGATTGTGAGGCAGTTCTAGGTACCCAAGGGACATCTGGATGTTAGGAAAGTGGTACTTGGGACATAAGGTGAGGCTCATATTTGGGATAAAAACAAAAACAAAAACAACATTCAAACAGAAGGAAAATTGTGTTTTACTCTTTCCACTCACTCACAGAAGCCTCTTTCCCAATGAAAAAGAAGTATGTAAACAAATTAGCAGATATCTTTGGAAGAGACAGAGCATAAATGAAACTGGGCCTGGATGCTGAGACCTTGGTTCGATCAGGGCTATGGAATGACTTCCCAAGTTGGGTGGAGAGTCCCCACTTCAGGTACTGTGAAAGTCCATCAGAGGGTGTGCAGTAGGCCAGCTGTCTCCATTAGAACTCTCTGAAAAGGCCATGGCTCCCCTGGGCTCAGAGAGACTTTGGGAATTGAGACCTGCTTGCAGGTTAGGCTGAAAAGTCCAGGGGATCCCTGATGTTGCCCTGTTTTCATTATGACAGCTTGAACCTTGGAGGTTGTCTGAAGACTCTGAGAAGGCAGCCTGCTCTGGGGTCAGCTATGTATTCTCAGGCAATCCACAGAGCCCGACTCCCAGGTCACACTCCACTAGGCAACACCACCACCACCAACCCCAGCCATGATACCGCCAGACTGAGGTCATCATACCACACACTATTTCATCAACTGTTTTCTGTATACTCCCGCATCAAAGCAGATCAGTCAGTGCGTATTTACTGAGTGCACACCAGTGCCCAGTGCTAAAACAAAATCTCTATCGAGGCTGATTAAATTCAAATACATTTATATTTAGAAGTTCTCTCATGATGCAAACCAAGTACCACTTTATATACAGATGGGCTGAACTCTGTGTATGTGTGTGTGTATGAGAGTGTGCACATGTGTTTGTATGTGTGTGAACATGTGTACACGTGCATGTTGAAACCAGAGGACAACTGCAGGAGTTGTTCCTCGGGTGCTGGCCACTTGATTTTTTTGAGACAAGTTTTCTAACTGACCTGAAACTCTCCAAATAGGCTAGAGTGGCTGGCCAGTGAGTGCCAGAGATCTGCCTGTCTCTACCTCCCCAGTGCTGGGATCACAGGTACATCCCACCATGCTCAGCCATAACCTCCTCCGTGTGTGTGTGTGTGTGTGTGTGTGTATGTGTGCACGCGCACGCTGTGGGGGGGGGTGAGCAAATCTTAATGATTGAACTCAGGCCCTCACAAACTCTTTACTGACTATCCATCTTTGCATCTCTCAGATAGCTGAAGTCTTAAAACCCTTGACACTGCAGGCTCAGTTTGTCTAGTATTTGTTTCTCTCCATTCTTTCCTTAAGTCGTCATAACCCTCAATGGCTGCTGTGTCCACACAGATGGCCTTTAGAAGTTCAGTACTCCATCACTGCATATCCTCTCTCTGGAGACCTTCCTGCCCTTGGCTCCAGCTACTCTTCTTGGTTGTAACCAATAATTGTTGTAACCAAGAACTGTACCCTCCCCAACTCCATCTCAATCATCATGTTCTGCAGCTGTATTTCCCACCATCTTGCCAGAATATTCTGCTTAGTATTACCTCAGCCGAGGTCCCCACCCATTGGTTAGAGTAGTTCTGTCCTCCTCATGTTGCTTCCTTCCTTATCCAGCATGGATTCCAAAGACCATGATTTTATTAGCTCTCTTTCAAGTCTTCTCCGCTTTCTTGAACCTTTGACCCTTGTGATACTTTCAAAGTAAAGTTCTATCCAATAAGCACGCCTGTCTTCCCACCTCATGCTGGCTCCTGTTGGGGAAGGTCTACAAAGACCGCATCTGACGATAGATTTGTTGCAAATTTGATTAAGAAATAGATCTGTCACTGGATAAAAATCACCCTCCTTGGAGTGTATTTATGATAAAATTTTGAGGATACAAGAACCTGGAATCAAAAATATAAATCTGATATAAGCCCTGGATCACATGGATAGCAGAATAAACTGAGAAGTGGACATATGGAAGAACACCGGAAGTTTAGTCAGAGACAAGAAGTAGTTCAAAAGACCCTAGCTAACTGGTCTTGGCTGGTTTGGCTCTCTGGCAAGTAACCCAGAACAAGTTTCTGGAACTTGTGACCCTAAGTATAGGCTTTAGGCCAGTTCTCCCATTAGGAAACTTCCCATTTCCTGGAGGCGAGTTATGTGGAAAATGATACAACTTTCTTCCCATCGCTTCTAGAATAACTGAAAGGAGGCTGAAGGACTTTGACCTGTCTACCTCACTGTCCCCTTAGCCCAGCTACAGATGTAGGCACACCCAGAACTCTGAGGTCAGAACGTCCTGGGTTAGGCCTGAAATGTTCTGTACTCTCACTTGGGAGAGTTTTGTATAGTTATCACGGCATTGACCTCTTGGCCCAGGGAGTGTGGACAGCTCACTCTAGTCCAACAGTCTAATTCATGCCGAGGCCTGTGGGCAGCTCGGCTGGGGAGCAGGTACTTGATTTGCCAACCTGAGGTGGAGGTGCGGCTCCTGGAAGAACACTGCGTGTGGGTGTGTGTGAAGCATGCATGGACACTAGATGTTGTCATCAGGTATCTTTGAGACACAGACTCTCGCTGAACCTCGTGTTCATCAATTGGCTAGGCTGGCTGGCCAGTGAGCACCAGGTGTCCACCAGTCTCCAGCCCCTCAGCACTGGGGCTTCAGGTACACGCCACCACGCACAGCATTTGTGTAAGGGCTAGAAATCCAGACTCAAGTTTTTCACGCTTGCACAGCAAGCTCTTCACCCGCAGAGCCATCTCCTAGCCCTAAGAAGAGCATTTGTTTGCAAATGACGCCTTTCACCCACACCTGCATTCCCAGCTAGGGACATGGACTATCGGGGTTTGCCAGTTCTTAAAAACTCCATTTTCTAGACGTTAGCCACACACCATATAACATTTTGCTTAATGATGTGCGTAGGACACGTACGTACGACAGAGGTTCTCAGATTCTATCCTAATGCACGGTGACCTCGGTTGTTTTTGTAAGGGCACCTTATGATGCCACGTGATGCTGAGATGGCTAGTGACTCTTTGTTCAGAGCACATCCACACTGTAGCGCTGTACAGTTAGCTCAGCACGGCACTGAGCTAAGAGTTTGGGTCATGAGGATCCGCCCTCCTCCACGACTTGTATAACTTCCTTTTGTGTGTTTTTAAAATTATTTGTAATTGGGTTGTGGTGTGTGTGTGTGTGTGCGTGTGTGTGTGTCTGTGTGTAGGTACATGCACGTGACAGTAGGTATCATCAGAAACCAGGGGAGTCAGATCCCCTGGAGTTAGTTAAAAGCTATTGTGAACCACCTGATGTAGGTGCTGGGAATCGAACTCAGGTCCTCTAGAAAGGCAGCACATGCTAAGCCATCTCTTCAGCCTCGTTATTTTGCTTTGTTATTGTTGTTTTAGGATAAATCGATTTGACTCTAACAAGGAAGAAAAGAAGAGGCCAACTCAAGGTTAACAATTCAACATGCCAGGTGGTGGTGGTGCACACCTTTAATCCCAGCACTCGGGAGGCAGAGGCAGGCAGATCTCTGTGAGTTTGAGGCCAGCACCTGGTCTACAGAGGGAGTTGCAGGACAGCCAGAGTTACAACAGAGAAACCCTGTCTTAGGGGGGAAAAATTCAACTTTACTCTGTTCCTATAACAACCAATCATAAAAGCATTAAAGTTAAAATAACTAATTGAAGACCAATGTGGTTGTGCTCATCTGTAGACCCAATGGCAGGGAGGCAGAGACAGGGGAATCCCTGGGGCTTGCTGGCATGACAGTTTAGACTTGGTGAGTTCTAGGCCATTAAGAGACCTATCTCAAAAAAAAGAAAAGGAAAGAAAGAGAGAATGAGAAAGAAAGAAAGAAAGAAAGAAAGAAAGAAAGAAAGAAAGAAGAAGGAAGGAAGGAAGGAAGGAAGGAAGGAAGGAAGGAAGGAAGGAAGGAAGGAAAAAAATGAAAAAACCTAGTTGGATAACATCCGAAGAAGAACATCTGAGATTTTCCTCTGGCTGCCATAGACACACATCTACATGAGAACACACACACACACACACACACACACACACACACACACACACATATACTACTAATAATAAAATTAATAATAAATAATGATTTTCTTGTGGGTAGAACTCTACCCTGTGGGGCCCTTTTGAGAAAGTGAAAGCCCTCATTTGAGGGAGAAATCTGGAAGCAGGCATAATACTACAACCTCTAGACAGGGCGTGCGGTTTAGAGAGATGGGCACAGGCTAATTTCACCTACTGACCAGGGTTACCCATCATCTTGGCTTGGCTGAGATTGTTCATGCTCAAAGCAGGAATAGCCTGGGGAGTTCATGATGGCTGCTCCCTTATCGTTCCCTGGGAGGGGTGGGAGGGGCTCCCACACACTTCCAGCAGGACACAGCCTGCAGAACATATAGAAATTGGAAATTCATGCTTAATAACAATTACAGCTTCCTCCGCAGGCTAATCAGGGAATGTCCTCGCCTTGCTGGGTGACATACACTCAGCTCCGCAACACAATCTCTTACCTTCCCCAGCGCCATAAGAGGAGCTCGCGGTCCAGGACTTGGCTTCCACGTACCCCACTTCCCGGCAGACAACGTGGGCAGCATGGATGGAGAAATCATCATCACACACGGTGCCCCACTGGCCTTTGTAATAGACCTCCACTCGGCCTTCATTATGCTTCCTCTTCTGGCCCGCCAGGCGTACCTGGATCTTGACCACGTTAGAGGGCACCGGGTGCTGCTGGTACTCAGGAGCCGGCTGTTGGAAGTACTCAGGGTACTGTTGCTGATAGGGCCAGCTCTCATACTGCGAGAGGCTCAGGGAGGGCAGGATGACCAGCATAGCCAAACAGCCATAGAGGCGGGAGCCGAAAGGTATCTCCATCCTCATCCTGGGCTGAGAAGAGGGTGTGGGTAGCAGCAGGAACTTTCTGGGGGGTAAAAAAAAAGAGAACGAGAACCATTAGTCTAGAATGAAGGTTGTAGATACCTGGAAAGTGTTCTGTGAGCATGTGAAACTCTTCTGGAACAGTCCAACCTATTTCTGTGCCTACCTTATGTTCTGGCCACACCAGTCTGAGTTCCCGATCTCACCCACCCCTCTTCCTCAACTCTGGAATGCTGTCATCAGTACTCTTCACTCAATTTAAAGAAAACCTTTTCTTCTTTAAATGTATTTACTTTTTATGTGTATGCGTATATGTATATGTGTGGGCATACATGCCATGGCATGTGTGTGGAGGTCACAGTACAAATTATAGGAGCTGATTCTCTTACTCCTCCTTGTGAGTCCTGGGGATTGAAATCAGTCTCAGCAACAAGCTCCTTTATCTGCTGAGCCAACTCATTGGCCCCTTCTTTCTATCTTCCTTTTTCCCCAGTGGAGAATCAGACAGAATTCAGGGAACTGGCAAAGGATGAGAGAAGCACCCCTGGTTGTCAATAGAGGACAGCCATTACCTCTAAGGACTTGAAGAGTCTTCCTGAGACACCAGTGGTCTCTAGAACCAAGCACAGCTGAGTGGGAAAGGCTATCTGGAGGCATTTCCTCACTGAAGGGTCTCAGAGCTACATATAGCCATCAGCAGGGAGGAGTCATAGACACATTTGCTAAATGGGAAGGTGACCTGGCTACAGGGACTGAGCCACAAGTGGGGCATCAGGAAGTCTGGCAGGACCCTCTGATCTACAGGGCCAGGTGGTCTTGTTCCCACTGGACATGTGTGGGAAACACTGCACCATCAGTGCATCACAGTGACCTTGGCCTTGGAAAATATTCTGAGGATTATGAGATTTAATGTTCTGTTGGCAGAAGGCTAATGTCACTTCCTCTGAGAATGATGGAGAAACCTGGCACATGCTTTTAATCCCAGAACTTGAGAGGCAGAGACAGCTGGATCTTGGTGAGTTTGAGTTCCAGGATAGCCAGAGCTGCATAGTGAGACTGTCTTGAAAAAATTCAAGAAAGAAAGAAAGAAAGGAGGGAGGGAGTGAGGGAGGGAGGGAAGGAAGGAAGAGGAAGGAAGATGTTGGAGCAAAGAAGGAATATGAGGTCCTTAGACAAGTGGGATGTACCCTCAGAGAAGTCATGAGGGCCCCTTGGCAACTTCCTTCCTATTTATAGTAACTGTCCCTGGGGATACAGGGGATTGAGACAGACTGCTCCTAACTTATAGAAGAGGTGCTAAGCTCTTTGTGGCCAAATAGAAGAGGGGTTGAGGAGTCCAGCACCAAGAATGGCAGTGGGAAGAGAACATGCTAGAGCCAAATGAACTGAGTTTGAATCTGCATTCTGATTTATCAGTTGTGCAACCATGGGCAAAACATTTAACTTCCCTGCACATCCATTTCCTCATCTATTGAATGTCGATCATAATCATATGCAGCCCACAGAACCACTCTGAGGATTAAATAAGTGGCACCCCAGATGCACCACCACAGGAGGAACATTTGCTAAATGATAATTTACATTCCTCAGGGTGGTGGGCATCACAGTCAGTGGGACCCTATGTGTCCTCCAGAGTGAGGTTATGTATGGAGACCTCATGTGTCTTGGTCCTCAGATAACTCAGAGACTGGGAGATCATTGCAAAGATCTGTGTGTGTGTCTCAAAGAGGAAGCATATTGAGATGTGAGAGCCCAAAGGGGCAAACCAGGAGTTGCAAACTTGTGTTGGAAACTGCAGGGGCATACACACTTCATTTTTAACCATACAGGAAGGAACAGAGAGATCACAGTACTCAGTTCATAGTGCTTTACTATTGTTACTATCAAGGAAGGACTGGCTGGAGCCACCCAGAGGCACCTGTGATCTGCCTTAAAGAGAGGCAATCCTTTGTATGTTGGTGCCCTGTGGGTTTGCTAAGAGAGAAAGCCCTCTGACACTACCAGAGGCCCAGCAATGTTCATCCTGTGACACTCAAACAATGCCAGAAAGCAGTGGGGTTCCTGCAACAGGTCTGTAGTCTGCACCTACAGCAGAGGGCCTCTAACCCTGTCCTCCAAAGATCACATTGGAGATCTTGCCAGGCCCCGTTAGGCAAAACGAAGGTCTTCTCTGGCTGTTTTAAAAACCACCATTGCTTGTGCTTTGCTCTGTTGTCAGAGCTTTGTGACAGAAACCTCCACCCAGAGGGTTTCCACTAAGCAGCACATCTGTTTCTGCTACACAGACTCAGCTGTATTAGATAAATCTTGCACAAATAACTATAAAACAGTAGACAAGCATACTAAAAACAAGTATTATCATGCACTAAAGAACATTTTGCTCGACAAAAGACCTTGCCTATGGAAATGATCCCGAGTTTATATGGAGATGAAAAGTTACTGTCCCCTGGTAACACAGTAGCCATCCTGGCACCGCAGTATAGGGCATTAATGCGTCACTCACGTGTCTGTTGTGATGACGGTGGGAATGGCCTGCATACTGCCTTTGTCCAGAAGTAGAGTAACACTAAAGCAGAGCGTACTGATACACGATCATGACTTTACTGCTTTATGCCTTTGTCGTATGTGTTTTATTTGTTTCTGCTATTTTGTTTTGGTTTTTGTTTTTTTGAGACATCACTCCGTAGCCCAGGCTTTATCAAACTCAGCCATCCTTCTGTCTCAGCCTCCGAGTGCTGAGATTACAGGCCTGAGCCACAGCACTTGCATTCCCTGCACATTTCATCGCGACCTTGCATTGCTCCTTCTGCTAATAGATGCCGCTGACTGTAAAACAGCATGCTGTGTCACTCACACAGCTCGTGAGTTCTGGTACCTGTTTTCATTAGTCATTTCATCTTTAGTGTTCCCCTAATGAATATAGACTGTCAAGTCTCTCCACTGCAGAAAGAGGACACACGGAGGGACTGACTTCCACCATCCAGGGTCCTGAGGGAACATCCTAGGATCTTTAAGCAATGCCTGAGCAATGTGTTCCCGTCGCGAAGTGAAACACGATGCTGGAAGGTTACTGAGGCAGCACAGGCTCAAAGAGCCAAGGATCCAGAGGGAAAGGCTGTGCAAAAAGACGAGCTCACATACGTCTCTGCTTGTCCCAAGACAGTGGCCAGTGGCTTCAAGAGCTGAGTGAAATTTTCAGTAGCCTCCAAGGACTAACCAGATGAAAATTAGACGCCAGGGGAAGGGACTGAGAGACAGAGACAAATTAGGGCCTGGAGTATAAAAACGTGTTTGGGAACCCAAAGAAGAGGCGAGAAAGAATGTACAGAGCAAGCATCTGAGGGGCAAGGGTGAAGAATTTTCCAGCACTGATGAACAGTGTCAAGGCCAAGCAGTATACTTCGCAGAGGAAAACCACCTCTGGGCATATGGGCTGTGGAAAATCTGAGACAGAGGAAATCTCACATGTATGCTACATCTGAAAAACATCAGTAAGCCTGCCCACAAAAACAAGGGAGCAAGATAACAGGATGACATTTTCAAAGGGCTGACAAGGTGACAGTCTATGTTCATTAGGGGAAAACTGAAGCTGAAATGAGAACACCAAGACCAACAAAAACAGGTACCAAAAGGAGATTTACACGCCTAAGGAAAAGTAACCCAGCAACGGTGTGGAGGTTCAGGAAGGAAAGAAAGATGGAACAGAAAACTATGTAAGCAAATCGAAATGCAAACCCACTGTATAAAGCAATAACCACTGGGCAGTGGTGGCGCATACTTTTAATCTCAGCACTCAGGAGGCAGAGGCAGACAGTTCTGTGAGTTCGAGGCCATCCTGGACTACAAAGTGAGTCGTAGGACGGCCAAGGGCTGTTACACAGAGAAGCCCTGTCTCGAAAAACCAAAAGGCAAACAAGCAAGCAAACAGCAACAATAACAACAGAAATCACAATGTCCTGTGTTCTAAAAGATGTGTAAAATGGGCTGGTGAGGTAACTCAGTGGTAGCCTATCAAGAGTGAGATCCTGGGTTTGGTACTCAGAGTTACTATGCAATGATACTAACAGCAACGTGTGTGTGTGTGTGTGTGTGTGTGTGTGTGTGTGTGTGTGTGTGTGTGTTTATGCCTGATTAAAATGCTGGCAACAGCAGCACAAGAGGCAGGTGGAGATTCAAGTGTGAGATTCTTATGCGGTCTGAGAAACGATGCAAGCCTATTTTCTGACAGACTTAAGGGTCTAAACGGATGCATGCTGTAACGCTCATGTTAATCACCATAAGAATGGCATGACAGCAGAAAAGTCAAGCAGGTTACTACCGTGAGTGAAGGAGGGGATTCTAAAATATATTTGACCTGTGACCTTGCTGCTGCTGGGTTGAGATGCCTTGGAGAATCGACTAATAAGGAGGAAGGGTTTATCTTGGATGCGGGAGTTTCTGTCCATGGACACGTGGTGACGTGTGGAGGCTTCCTGTGTAATGGGAGACGCGTGTGGAGGAGGAGGCTGCTCTCCTCGAGGGAATGAGACAGAAATGAAGAGGTTGAGGTTCTGATGTCTCTCTCATCTCCCCCCCTCTCCTCTGGTGTTTGCACTTTTGTGGGGGCCGGAGGCAGACACTGATGTCTTCCTCGATTGCTTTCCACCTTATTCCTTGAGACAGGATCTCTCCATTGAACCTGGAGCTCACTGGCCAGCAAGCCCCATGGGATCCATCCATCTTCACCTCCTCGGCCTAGGGAGTACAGGCGTTTGCCACCACGCCCAGCTCTTATGTGGGTGCTGAGGACCTAAACTTAGGTCTCCATTCTCATGCAGCAACTACTTTTCCAATTCAAGTCATCTCCCAGCCCTCCAATATTTCTTTTGAAGGCACATCCTAAATAGCTTATCTTCTTGCCACTAGGCTTCATCTCCTAAAGCAGTGGTTCTCAACTGGCGGGTCACGACCCCTTCGGCGATCTAACAACCCTTTCATAGGGGTTGCCTAAGACCATCTGAAAATGCTTATTTCCAATGGTCTTAGGAATTGAGACACCGCCCCACTATCTGTCTCCAGGCAGGTCCACCCACCTGCAGATAGGCCCACATGCAAATACTCCGAATTGTATTAAAAAGGGTTGCAGCATTAGGAAGGTTGAGAACCACTGTCCTAAAGGTCCACTACCTCTCAATGGTGGCAAGGACTGGAACAAAAATATAGTCTTTAGGAGGCATTAAAGAAGCATAATAAATGCTCCAATTAAAAGACAAACATCATCAAAGCAGACTGAACAATACAATCAAACTACGTATTCTTATAAAAGACAGAGGTTCACCGTGAAAAGCTGGAAGAAGACACACCATGTGCAGCACATCCAAAAGAAAGCTGATCTAAAGTGAAATAACCGACTCCAGGACAAGAAAACTTCCAGAGCCCAAAGGGAACAGCTAACGGAAGAGTCTCAGCCGGGAAGATACAACCTGCATGGATCACTTCAGCATGCTGACATAGATACTGACAGAATGGAAAGGGAGTCCGAGGCATCGACCGTTCCTCAGCTGCAGTGGACACTTTCCACCCGAGACAGCCCTGGCACCGAGTACAGAAACGAACAACCTGACAATTCACAAGTTCCTGGAAACTGTACTCAACAACTCCACAGGACAGACGCCCTGCAAGGGCACACAGATTTGCCAAAACGAACCCCCAAGTTGAATCAACAAGCAACACAGTCTCAACACAGTCCGTGAAACCACACAGTGCACTGTCTGACTACAGGAGAATTTAGCCATGTGCCAAGACCGAAAGTAGAATGAGCATTTGTCTGTTTTCTAATAACGTGTGCTGTAGACTTGGTAAATTCTGAAAAGGAGGGATGTTAGCGGGGGATGCTGGGAGAGTGCTTACTAGCACGCACAAAACCTGTGGTTCAATCCTCAGCATTACATAAAATGGGCAATCCTGCAGACTCAGCACTTGGGAAATGGAGACAAGAGAATTTTGAGTTCAAGGCCATCCTCAACTACACAGCAAGTCTGAGGTCGGCCTAGGCTACATAACAAGCAAACAACAACAACGAAAACATAAGAGGGAAAGTTGTTTTAAATTCTGGATCTGCAGGTTTAATTCAAGGTCACCAGACAGTGACCTTCTACTGTCAAAGTTCAAAAGCTAACACTGGGCATCACGTGTCAAAGGGCACGAAGCATACATGTCTCTCTTCTTGTCTCATGCCTCCTTCTTATAAAGTTCCCAGGATTCCACCAGGGGCTCTCCTGTGAGGGCTTTATCTAATTCTGGTCACTTCCCGAAGGCCCCACCTCACCATCAGGTTACATTTCTTCTCTAAACATGTAGCAAGGAGGGAATGAATCCTTGGACACACACTTCTAACCATGAAGCTAGAGTCCCCAAACATTAGGAGTGATTGACAGTGAAACACTGTTCATCTCCTTCCAACTCACAAGGCCAAATACGTTCATTCACTCTGCTGTCAGACATCCTTCTCAGGTGAGGCCCTGCTCTGAGTGGACAGAACTGTTCTCAGCCGTAGCAATGACAAGCATCTGCACCTCCAGGACATCATTGAACGCGCAAGGGCTGAACTATATGAGCCTAGGTGACAGGACTTTTAATTATGGGGTTTGGTTTGGTTCTGTCTTCCTTTTGTCTCCAATGCTTCCCCTGTGGTTTTTTGAAATGGGTCTCACCATGTAACCCAGTAGCCTGGAACTAAAAGTTCTCCACCTCCTGAATGCTGACATGAATAACCACACCCAGCTCTCTGTGTTTTCTTCTAATTTGGAAATTAAATAGTCAACGATCTGCCAAAAGTCAAGCTGAGTGATTTACAGTCATTATATAAAAAAACAAAACACAAAAACAAAAACAACCCCTCCTTGCAAAATACCTATGTTTCTTAATATTGGCGCTCTCCCCGCCCCCATTTAGCTTCAGCTCCCCATCCTCAATTTCATGAGAAAATAGTAAGTGAAAACGTCTAAGAATAAACAACTCATTCATTTTAAATTGTGCAGCTTTTTCAAGTCATGTGATGAAATCTTATGCTGACCTACACGCCATGCCCCCTTTCCATTGTGTTCACTGTACCTTGTATCTTGGCTGTCTACACCACCCACCCATTCATTAGTCAGCTAGTAGCTTATTTTATCACTGCTCTGATACCTGGCCCTTCATAGCACGCAGTGCCTAGGTTCTTCAGGTAGCCATTGTTTCAGTAGTGACAGCCCCAAGCACAAGAGCACAGAGGCTGGAAGCTCGAATAAGAAAAAGAACAAAAGCTACAATGTGCTTCCTTAGGAAAGAGAAGACCCACGGGCTGAAGGTGCTAAAATCCACTAAGAGAATGAAACTTCCACAAAACCATGAAGACATTTAAGCCAGAAGAGAGTCTACTAGCCCAATGAAATGCTTTGAGGAAGAGTGTCCTGGTTAGGCTGTGGTAAACACCATGACCAAAAGCAACTTGGGGAGGAAAGGGTTTATTTGGTTTACGCATCCCAGGTCACACTCTGTTACTGGGGGAAGTCAAGGCAAGGAACGTGGAGGCAGGAACTGAAGCAGAAGCTATGGAGGAATGCTTCTTCCTGGCTGGCTCAGCTTGCTTTCTTATGGACTGCGTAGGGATGACACCACCCACAGTGAGCCTGGCCCTCCCTACATCTGTCATTAACCAGGAAAACGCCTCACAGACCTGCCCACAGGTCAGGGTGATGGATGTGATTTCTTGATTGAGATTTCCTCTTTCCAGGTAAGTCTAACTTATATCAAACTGACCAAAAACTAAGCAGCAAAAAAAAAAAAAAAAGCAGAGGCAGAGAAAGACAGTCATCACTGTTGTATTACAGTGTATTATTGTGATTGTTCATTTCATTATATGCTGTGAACCTCTTACTGTGAATCTCTTGTAAATTGGCTTAATTTACAAATTAAATTTCATCATCAGAATGCATCTAATAGGAGGAAATGCATGGTCTAATTAGCAATGAGTGCTACAGCTGGCCTCACACACCCACTCAGGATCATCTTCCGCTGAAGATGGCTGAGACAGGCATGCTTTAGGCAGACTGTCCAACCTTTTGATGCTGTTATCTACAAATGTTCTGGGCTGCTCATAGCTATCACGGGATATGTGTGCTCTGTGGGCTGCAAGTTGTTGGAGCACTGGTGTGAAGTCAACAAGAACAGCTTTATCCCAAGGAGGAAATCAAGGCACGGAGGCTCAGTAAGCTGGGCTGTTCTGGTACTAAGTTTAAGCCACGATCAGAATGTCGGTCACCAGGTGGCCAAGCCTGTGCCCTGCCCTGTGCCCTGTTGCCCTAGCCTGGCCCTTGTTCCCACCCCAAGGACTTCAGAGCCTTAGGAGATCCTCTAATCTTGTTCCCGAAAGAAATGGGGGGAAAATATGATCTTGTAATTTAAAAAAAAGAACTCTTAATTTCTGGCTTTGCATGTCTGTAAGTGCTACACCCATTTCCCCAGACTCCGTGGGCGTGTTCCTTGTGAAATGCCACATCTTCCCTAGGAAAGGGGCTCTTAGCTTCTCGGCTTCTCTAGTGACCCTTCTGCTCCACCATCATAGTCAAATTCAGCTGCTTTTCTCTTCCCTTAAAAATAATTTTAGTGTGCTTTTCCTTCTCTGTTGGGAAAGTCATACATGTTGATGATAAAGATCCGAGAAATGCAAACTGGTAAAAGGGAGAAAGTAAACATGTAACACAGCTGTAGTGGTGGATCACCATTAAATCTGCAGCTCTCGCTCGTCCATCTTTTCTCCCCATCTACTGCCTTTGAAGAATTTGAATCACTGGGCATGTGTATAGCCCCCATACTCAAAAGGAAGGAACAGGAGGAATACCGAGAGCTTGAAAAACCCTGAACTACGTAACAAGTGCAAGGCCAGCCTGAGGTACACAGTAAGACCCTGTGTCAAAGAACCGAGGGTTGGGAATGTAATCCGGTTGAAGAGTAGATGCCTGACACATGCAAGACACTGGGTCCAATCCTACTGCTGAAAAAATAAAAAAAAGGAATCCTTTTCTACACATTGTCTTGAAAACTGATCCTTGCCCCCATTCCCCCTGACAAGGTCTCATTATGTAGCCTGGAATTCTCTATGTAAACCAGGCTGACCTCAGTCTCACAGAGATCTGCTTGTCTCTGCCTCCCGAGTGCTGGGATTAAAGGCATGCACTGCCACATCCATCTTGAAAACTGTTTTTTAAGGCTGAGTGTGGTCTACATAGGTTGTTCCAGGACAGTCAGGGGCCACTTAGAGAGACTCTGTTTCACACACACACACACACACACACACACACTTTTTAATAGTATCTTGCAGACATTATATCTAATTACTCTTCTATATAGTTATTACTATTGTGATGGCTAATTTTGAATTGGGTTGAGAGATACCTAAGAATTTAGTAAAGAATGATTGTACATGTGTGCCTATGAGGGAGTATCCAGAAAGGATGACCTTAAGTGGGGGAGATGAGTGAGTGACACTGTCAGTAGACTGTCCCCTGGATGGAGTCCAGGAAGTGCCACAGCACAGATACTATCTCTGCTTTCTAAGTGCCATGTGTGATGTTCTCTGCCATAATCTCCTCACCATGATGAGCCGACACCTCTGAAACCATGAACCAAAACAAATCTTTCCCCTCTTGTTTTTCTCTAGTAGTTTGCCATAGTGACAAAAAAATTACAATTATGGAGTATTCAGTCATGCATATAGACTATAATCCTGCTTTCTAAGTCTCTTTGCCACTGTGTACATTATTGAAATGAAAATTCATATTACTAAAATGTTGTACAGCCTTGGGATACATTCCTAAAAGTAAACTAGCTAGGCAAGAAAGTGCATTAAAAAATTAGACACTTCTGCAAACTAGACTAACTGCCTTGAAAGAGTCAGCATCCACTGTTGTCAGCAGTACAGAGGTTTCCCTTCACTGATACGCAAGCATAATATTTTGCTTTAATTAGCATTGCTTTGGCTATCCAGATTCTTTCTTTGGAAGTCATGTCTTTGTGCCCTTTTTCTACTTTCTCACTGCTTTATATGATTCATCTCTAAACTGGCATCCAACCAATGCACAAGAGGGAGAAGTTCTAGGCATCCCATAAGACCAGCAAAGTAGTGGGCTGTGCTGAACCCATGGCTCTAGGCTTCTCTTTACTCTGAACAGAGGTAGTGATGTCTCTTGCGTTTTCACCAGAACATAAACTAGCACGGCAAATTCCCATCTGCTTCTCCAGACATATGGAGACATCTGGAAGGATGGAGGCACCTCTGTCTTCCTCAGACCTGCTCCATCAGCTCCTGCCAGAAGAAGTCAGGAGAAAGGACTGGAAGGATAGCTAGGCAGTTAAGAGCACCCACATCAGGTGGCTCACAACCATGTGCAACTAGAGCTCCAAGGGATTGGACGCCCTCTTCTGGTCTCTGATGTGAAGGCACTCTGAAGGCACTCGCCCACATACAGGGCCAGACAGACATGCACACAAACACTAAATAAGAAATAAAAAAAAATATTAGAGAAAGAAAGAAACGAAGGAAGGAAGGAAGGAAGAAAGAAAGTGGCTAAGGAGATGGTACAATGGATAAAAGCACTTGCAGTGAAAGCAAGAAGATGTGAGTTCAAATCCCGAGCAGCCACATAAAAGATAGGTATGGCCGTGTATGCCTGTAACCTAAGTACTGGACATGGAGACAGTTGGATCTTGGGTACTCGCTGGCCAGTCTAGCCTAGACAGAGGGTTTCAAGTTCAGCCAGAAACTCAGTCTCATTAAAAAAAAAAAAAAGCAATAGAGGGGGGGTGCGCAGTGTCTTCAGCATATATGTGCATGGGCACTGTGTACCACCACACACACACACACACACACACACACACACACACACGGGGGGGGGTTTAGCCAAAAAGTACACCCCACTGAGAGAGTGGTCAAACAACAGGAAGCTCTATTCTCAGCATCCCTTTGAACACCTCTGAGGTGTCTCTTCATATCCAGTTTCAGAACACTCTACAGAAGGGAAGTTGCATCACAGACATCATGGAAATTCTGGAATCCTTGGTCTGTGAGCAGAGGGTGTCTGCCAACTGGGTCAGCCGGACACAGCAGATGGCTGCAGAAACTCCGCAGCTCAGTTCAGACGTTCTGAGGTTGTGCAGACCGTGGAGTCTGTTCCACAAGACCTTTTCGGAATAATATCCTACTGACTATCACCTGAGTGATGCCTGGGACGGTTGAAGCAGATGGTCCGAATTACTCATACGGTGCGGTCCAGGAAAAGGTCAACATCAGAGGGCTTCAAGCAACATGACTAAGAACTGAAGTATCTGACTGACAGAATGTAAACACTGACTACTAGAGGGGGGGTTGTTCACCACTGCTGTTTATCAGAAAGCGATCAATTCTGTCCCCATTATTTTCTCACTGGCTTGCGATTAAGCAGTTAAGGATATTCTTATACTCAATTCAATCCATTTGAAAAATACGATGTCTGCTAAGCCCTCCTGACAAGAGGTGCTGGGCTCCAGGGACCATCTGAGAGGTACAGGGAAAGAATCCACTCATTCAGTGGAACTCAGGGTCCCAGGACTTCCACAGAAACATCAGTTCCCCAAGGCCTTGTACAGGGCTCTTGCCCAACCAAGTGACCACTTGGGTTGCCCCAGACTCTCCTTCCACGCACAACGGGACAGATGACTGCTGCTTCCCCACTGACAGCAACGGCATACACGAGAATCATAGGATCACTTGGAACTGAGTTCACATTCCATGTCACCCCCCTTGAGCTCGGGAACCCCAGGCGTACTTAGGTTTCCTAATAATCCTGTAGACTTGAAAGAATACATTCTTAAAAACAATCTACGTGAAAATGAGAAACACCTACTTCGTGAAGCTTTTGTAAAAAGAATTTTTTAAAAATGTTTCTCAAATCTCTGGCCCACAGTTGGTGGTCAAATATGAGTAGTTGGATTATCTTGGTTCAGGTTAGTACTGCATTCCTGATGCCAGTCAACTGTTCGAACACCTGTGGGTAGTGTGCGTTGAAGCTCAGCTGTGAACTTTTGAGGGCTGGGCTTAATTATGAACTTTGATTTCTTCAAGTGTGAATTGGAGGCAGGGGAAGAACCTAGGCAGGTCCTTCTGGATCCAGCTTTTATAAATCATTGTTCAAAAACCAGAAATTCTCATTTATAGGCCATATATGTTGTAGAAGCCCAATTGCCTGTGCTTCATAAACTAAGTAGGTGTTAAACTCTCCTAAGGGCAATGGGACAAAGGACTACAGAGTAACTCCAATAAGATTGTGAAGTAGGGCTGTGTCAGCCAAGGCTTGCTCTTACAGAGTTAGGGAAGGATGGGATCAGAGGCTGAACAAGAGCTCCAGTTCTTCAGAACGCTCCCATTTCTGGGATGTCTATGAACAGTGCTACTTCAGTTGTCCAAACACCAGCACTTATACCTTTATCTGTCACCCCAGGAACTTTCCAGTACATTCCAGAGTCCCTGATTGGATCCCAGGATTGGCAATGTACAGATAGTAGGATGTGAAAATCCTTCATGAGGGGGAATTCTGGGCAAGATGGTAGACTAGAGGGTGTGAGAGTCAGTGAAGGAAGGGAGTTGGAATGAAGAAAATAAACTTTATTCCCAGGAGAGAAATAGAAGATTTTCAGAAACCTACAGAGGAGGTAAAAGAGCAGGAATTCTGGAAAAGATCTAGAGAAAAAAAAGTCACTATGTACTCCATCTTCATAGGTCTCCGGCAGAGTGAAGAGGAATGAAGCACTTTCCAAAACTGTTTGGTGCTGGGGGGGGGGGGGGGGGGGGGGCGCTAAGCCCTCAACACTAGGCTGCACCAAAAGAAGATTCCACTCCATTCTGGAAAAAACAAAGTGATATTCAGCCAACAGATGCACAAATCGCCACACAGAAATGAGGACACTGACTCCTCCAAAAGAACCTAACTCAACTTCTGAACTCAAAGACACTGAAGTAGGTAAAAAGACAGATCAAGATTTGAAAATGCCTGGTAAAAATGGTCAACGACCTGGAAGAGGATACAAACAAACAGACAATTTTTACTCAAGTCCTAGAGAGGAAAGTTGGAAACAGGAGAAAATCAGCAATATGGATGAAAAATTCAATACTCGGGTCAAAACCATCTTAGGTAGGAAAGGGTTTATCTCAGCTGACAGGTTACAGCCCACCATTGAGGGAACTGAAGTTACAGATGGTTGTGAGCTGCCATGTGGGTGGGTGCTGGGTATTGAACCTGGATCCTTCATAAAAAAAAAAAAAAAATCTGCAATAAACAGATTTGTACCATGGAGACATTTCTCCAGAGTCTGAGTTTCCTGGACTAGTGACTCTGTAGCCCCTCACCCCCTCGGAAACTCTGCACCCACAAAAAACCCACATTTGTGTCCAGGATTACTAGTGAAAGCTATGCACTTGATCCTCATATTTTGTTTTGTTTTGTTTTCTTTAGTAGTTTTGAATCTATTTTGCTCATTTCTTTCTCTTTTTCTTGCAGAATTGAAGGTTTGCTCCATTGTTAATACTTGAGTCTTTCCTACTTCTCACCGGCACATCTGTTTTTCTAGTGGAATTTATACACATTTTCCAATGATGGTGTTTATCACATTTTTCTCTTCTTGGTATAGGATTCTCTCTGCCATCTTCTGTAATTGTGATCTACTAGCCATGAGTGCCCTCAGTTTAGCTTTGTCCTGGAAGGTCCCTACTTCTCCTTCATCTGTGAAGAACAGTTTTGCTGGGTATAATAGCCTTGATGGTTATTGTCTTTCAGAGCCTTAAATGTATCATTCCTTGCCCTCTCGGTATTCAGAGTTGCTTCTGAGAAACTGTTAGTCTGTTATGTTTGCCCATATGTGCTACTTGGCACTTACGTTGTGTATATTGTAAAATTCTTTCTTTGTTTTGCACTTTTAGCAATTTAACTGTAATATGTCATGACAAAGTACTTTTATGGTCATGTATATTTGGGGTTTTAAATGTTTTCTGTACCTAGGTGCTCATGTTTTCCCCGGTACTTGGAAATTTTTCTATTGTTATTTTATTGAATAGGCTTTCTATGCTCTTAGCCTATAATTCTTCTCCAGGTATACCAATAAGCTGAGTGTTTGATCTCTTAAGAGTACTCAAGGTTCTCACATGTACTCCTCATTCTTACTTTTCTTTATTTTACCTGTAATTAGCTTATCCAAAGTCTTGTCTTCAAGTTCTGTTTTTTTTTTTCTTCTTCTTCTTCTTCTGTCTGATCTTGTCTATTGCTGAATCCATCAACTGATTTTTCTATTTAAGTTTTTGAGCTCCTCAGCCCTGAACTTTCTGTTTAATTCTCCTTTCAGGTCCTCTATCTTGACTGCCTGTATGGCCAAATGTCTTGTTCAGATCCTACTGTGCCTCTTAAGCCACTGACCTACTTATGCACATTACCTTTCAGTGCATTGAGCACGTCTGAATTCTTTGCTCCGTATTTCATATTCTTTGATATCTTCGAAATCAGGGACTAAAGAGTGATGAACTTTAGAGGTGTCTTTTTCTTTTTTCTTGTATTGTTTTTAAGTTAAGAACTATTCATCTGTTTGGTGGATATCCTTTACGGTTTCATGTCATGGTTTTCTTAATGGCTTCCTTTTGACAATGTGTTTTGAGGACTCTGTCCTGGGCTTCATCTGAGTAGGATTTCTTGCTCATGTCATCTCTCCAAGGCTACCCTTCTACCATGCTTGTTTTCTTTTACACCCTGACCTGGCAGCTAAGATAAAATTTAAAAGTGGCATGGTACACATTCCTACGCATTTGACCATGTGGGCCAGATCCAATTTTCTTTGGGCTTCAAGAAATACACCCCACTGGTAAAGACACCCATAAATTGAGTCAAAGGATGGAAAACAATTTATCAAATGAACAGAAACCAAAAAATATATGTCTGACAAAGAAGACACAAAATTAGCCAGAAGAAAAAAAAAGGCCACTATATATTAATAAAGGGAATAATTAATAAAGAAGCAATTTTATTATTTTTAACCTCTGAGCCATCTCTCCAGTTGACACTCTGTAATTCATGATGGCCCAAAAGGCTGACCTTTTGTATGCTCTCACACTTTATTATTAACTAGAATATAATGAGGCACTCCAGGAAATATGCACCTTAAATCTGACAGTTATGGAGCACAGTAAAACAACAAACCCTCCATCATTTGAGAAAATTGAAACTTTCTTCCAGGATCCGTTTAGGTTTCATTAAATTTTATTATAAAACAAGAAAGTATGTACAGATATAAACTAAGACTCTCATATGAGTTGTGTGGAAAATCATGGGACTAGTAGTATCCTATGTCTGGTAGGCACTGCCCCCTGCTTGATGTTGGTGTGTGATAAATCTCATTCCCTTGGCAATGGCTGCTCTGGACCATAGCTCCCTTCCTAGAATGCACTTCTTTCTCAAAGCCTAGGCAGCAACAACTTCTGTTTTTGATGATAGAAATATTAATTGCTATCTGTGCGTAATCACGCACAGATGAGGGAAAATATATCACATAAAACCATACACTGCATCTGGGCATTCTATTTTTTGGCTTTTCAAACAATTCTTGTAGAATGGAACCTGATCTTTGTCTGACCCTCACATCTGTCCCCTCCCCTACCTGGGGCTCAGGCTCCTTCTAAAAGAGATTCCTGTAGGTCCCACTATATGTGACTGTGTGTGACTCTATGTGACTGTATGCGACTCTGTGACTGTTTGTGACTGTGTGTGATGACTCTATGTGACTGTGTATGACTCTATGAGACTCTACATGACTGTGTGTGACTCTGTGTGACTCTATGTGACTGTGACTGTATGTGACTGTGTGTGACTGTATTGACTGTGTGTGACTCTATGTGAGTGTGTGTGACTCTGTGACTGTATATGACTGGTGTGACTATGTGACTGTATGTGACTGTGTGTGACTCTATGTGACTGTATGCGACTCTGTGACTTTGTGACTGTGTGTGATGACTCTATGTGACTGTGTATGACTCTATGAGACTCTACATGACTGGGTGTGACTATGTGACTCTATGTGACTGTGACTGTATGTGAGTGTGTGTGACTCTGTGACTGGGTATGACTGTATGTGAGTGTGTGTGACTCTGTGACTGTATATGACTGGGTGTGACTATGTGACTGTATGTGACTTGCCTTCTGACCTCCCAGGTCAATGGTCAGATTACTCATTCCTCCAAACATATCTTTATTAAGGTTTTTGTTTGTTTGGTTGGTTGGTTTTTAAGATTTTTTCATTTTTTAGTCAGGTTAGTCCCAGCACTCTGGAAGAAGAGGCAGGTGAATCTCTGAGTTTGAGGCCAGTCTGGTCTACTCAGCGAGTTCCAGGACAGCTAGGGCTACAAAGAGAATCCCTGTCTCAAAAAAACAAATAAATATTTTTTTTAACTTTATATGCCTGAGTGTTTTGCCTGTATGTATATCTATGTACCATGTGTGTGACTGGTGCTCAGAGAGGTCAGAAGAGGGCACTGGATCCCCTGGAATTGGAGTTATAGATGGTTGTGAGCCACCATGTGGGTGGCTGAGTATTGAACCTGGATCCTCAGGAAGAGCATCAAGTGCTCTTAACTGCTGAGCCGTATCTCCAGCAGGTATCTTTATGTCTGTGTTCTAGAGCACCCATTCATAGTCCTGCTGCCCCCAATAGAAATCATGGCCTAGACTACCATGGGAGACAACCTCACCATGGGGGAGCAGTGTGGCCCACGCCAACAGGACCAGAGCTCAGCAGAACTATGTCACCAATCAGAATATTCTATTTGACACCTTTAGAGATTCACATTTGGGATCAGGGCCTGAGGTGAGAGTTGACCCTCCACTGGGTTGGGTTTCCTGCTGAGACTAATAGGAGACATGATTGGTCTTGGCGCAGAGTCAAGACTGCATTTCAGAGTGGTGGTCTGGGGCTGCTTCTTGCTACTTTGCGGAGGGAGGCTGTCTTGGGCAGATGGGGTGCACTCAAGAGAATGAGGGAAGCCCTTGTGAATATCTCAGACACAAATGGAGACTTTTAGACACCAGACTGGTCCAGGCCTGATTCATTTTGCCCTTGGCCCTGAATTCCACCTCAGTCCTGTCTATTTCTGGTTAAATAGATGGAATGCCCAGGGCACAGTGAGGTGGTGAGAAGGTAGCCATACAAAGCTGAATATTTTTCAGCCTTCAAAATGAGGGCTTTGTTGGCATAATTTGTTGTGACTAATCGGGGTTCCCCACAGCCCACCTCTGGCTTGGGGTGGAATCTCACTTTGACCAGGCTGTTTCCTGGGAAGGTTGAAGGAACAATTTCAAACACTTTCAGATGTACTTACTAGAAACTCTTATATTGGATGAAAAGGTGAAAGCCAATCAGGGAAGGGCTAGGGAGATGGTTCAGTGGGTAAAGTGATTATTCTGCAAGCATAAGGATCTGAGTTCAAATTCTGCTGCCCACAGGCACAACAGCATGTGTCTGTAATCCCACAACTTGGGGGAGGAGCCCAGAGCTCTGTGGTCAGCCAGCGTAGCTGACACTATAGGATCCATAAGATAACCTGTCCCCCAAAAAATAAGGTATAGAAGCAACTGAGGAAGACATTCCAATATCAACCTCTATGTGTACTTGCATGAGTAAGCACGCTTGCACACGTGTGTGCATACATGTATAACACACACATAATATTGAAGTGACAAACTTCATCTCTCCAGCATGTACTCCACAGTGAAGGGACAGGAAAACTCACAATCACATTCAGAGGCCACACAGAAACTCAAGAGGCAAGGATGCCCACTGGGTTCAAATATCCAACCTACCTTGCGCAAGAAAAAGGGAAGCATGGCTTGTCTACAAGATAATATATAATAAGAAAAACAGGACGTCAGAATCCAAGAGTAGCCTCAGATTCTGCAAACAGAGAAGAGTGATAGGGTCCTTGGGGTGACACAAAAAGTCCAAAGTATCCAGAGTAGTGACTGGCTCATAGCCAATGCTCAAAGGGCGATGACTAATATAATCTCAAATTCAGAACAATCTGGACAAAATCCAGGAGGAACATCACTCTACTCATGTAACACTCCGTTTTTATAATATTTTTAAAATTAATTTTGTGTCTGTGTGCATATATGTATGTATGTATATATGTATGTGTGATATATATATATATATATATGCATGTTGAGGTCAGACATCAGCCGTGTTGTTTCTCAAGGCTCCATCCATATTAGTTTTTGAGGTAGGGTTTCTCACTGGTCTGAAGCTTGATGAGCCCCAGACATCCACTTATTGCTGCTTCCATAACACATCAACCATGTCCAACTTTTTAAAGGGGTCTTAAGATTCTACACCAGATCATGGAGGTCTTTTTGCTTCTATGGCCACCTATCAGCCACTGCTAGCATATCACATGGGAAGCAGGTTTTAACTAACACACACACACACACTCACACACACACACTCACACACTCACACACACACTCACACACACACTCACACACACACAGTCACACACACACACTCACACACACACACACACACACACACGCACACTTTCGGACACACTGTATCTTAGAACTAACATCTTGGTACTAGTTAGATTGCTCTGACTTTCAGTACCTCTTGGAAGGAGATGGAAGTTCACAAAAAGTAGGCAGGAGAGGAGATGAGAAACCAGGTCAGGGTGATGCAGACTTGGGAAGCAATCCAGTCATTCCAAAGAAGCCTGGCGTCTCCAGGGATGAAACTTTCTGCAGACGTCATGCTAAGCCTTCAGGGGGCGGGGGCGGGGGCAGTGCTCTAGGTCAGTCTAGGTAAACGCTAAATTACGGAGAGGCTCAGGTAGTTGAGTTGGGGTGAGATGAATGTGTTGGGTGCCCTAGTGCGGGGAGTGTAGAAGTCGTCTTTTTCTGAGATGACTCATTTCAGAAAAGAGTGGTAGGGAGGTTAGGAAGACAGTGTGTTGGCTCATTCCCTAAGTGACATCTTCCCCAGACTCTTTACTTAAGAGAAGGCCTGACCTTCAAAGTGAGGAGACTCAGCCTTGGCCTTGTCCACTTTGGGCATCTCCAGAAGCAGGCAGACCCAGTTCCTGTCTGAGGGTCTGAGAGGAACAACCTGTTCTAACAGTCCATTGTTTCAGGCCTGTGCTCTTTACATGACAGCCAAACCCAGAGGGCCCGGTAACAGAAGGAGTCACAAGCCCAGAGACCATATAGCTACATCTGCTGCTCGTCTGGAAGTGCCTGGCTACGTTGCAGTAGGAGTGCTGTGCTGAAACTGGTTAAAAAGCCTCAGACCTGGGATTATGCTGCCCCATGGCAGCCCTGGCTCCCACGAGAGAGCCCAGAGGGCATTAGCAAACAGGCACCAACTGCCACGTCAGCGAAGCTGGCTGGTCTCGGCTACACAAAGCCAGCTGGTACCAAGTCTCCAGCGCTCACTCAAGATAATGGCATCTACAGGGTAGTGGCATGTTCCCAGAAGCCTGGAAGTTCTCATCTGGGACTGAGCAGGACAGATTTTCTCAGCTACCACTGTGGCTGATCAACATTAGTGCTGATCGGGAGTGTCCTCTGAAGATGGATTCTAACATTCTTCTTGCATCTCAACTCACAGCGCGGGCTCCCAGTGCCAGCTTCAGCCATGCTCTGCTCTCTTCAGCATCGCAAGGGCTAGCCTCAGGTTGCTGCACAGAGCTCAGCCGTAGGGACCTGCAGACATCTGTTCCTACCTGCTTTCATAGTCACCTCCCTCTGCACTTGTCTTTCCCTAGAAGACCACACATCCACCTCATGAACTCCACGTTCTTAAGAATATACTCACATTTGTACATTAAAAAAAAAAAAAAAAAGATCCCCAGAAACCAGGCCAGCAAGATGGCTCAGCAGGTGAAAGAGCCTGCCAGTGACGAGCTTCAGGACCTCAGTTTCAATCCCCAGAACCCACAAGATAAAAGAGAGCTGATTCCTGAAGGTTGTCCCCTGGTTTTCAGATGTGTGCTGTGGCACATGCAGACACACTATACATGAAATATAATATTTTTTAATTTCTAAGGAATTCACTAAAAAATACTAGAATCAATGAGTGAGTTCCTTAAGGTTATAGAATATAAGATCACCATCCAAAATAATGGTATTTCTATAGACTGTGTTTAAATCATTTATTTATTTTATTTATATGTATGTGCACGTGAGTGACGTCCCTGTGAAGGCCAGAGGAGGGTGTCAGGTCCCCTGAAGGTGGAGTTATACGCAACTGTGAACCATCCTGTGTGGGTGCCAGGAACCAAACTCTTGTCCTCTGTAGAGCAGTACAGGGTCTTAACTGCTGAGCCTTCTCTCCAGCACCTCCTACCCACTTTCAGTGAGCAAACTAAAAACGAAGCGGAGAAAGTAAACCCCTTAAAGTGGCGCCAAAAAGAATCAAATACTAGAAATAGATTTAACAAAAGAAGTACAAATGTTATAGCCTGGAAACACAAGGCACTGTTCGAATAAATTAAAGCGTCATCGCGATAAACAGCAGAGCATTCCATGTTCATGGACTCGAAGACTTACTTCTTTAAAAATGAGCCTACTCCCTAGGTTGGTCTATACATCCGACACAATCCTTCCTGATCTTAGCTGACTTCTTGGTGGACACTGACAAGTCAGCCAAGTCTCAAATTCATATGAAATTGCAAGGGATCCAGAATCACCGAGACAGCTCTGAAGAGAATAAAGCAAGAAGAAAGACGCACACTCTCTGGTTCCAAGCACACTAACCAATCAAGACGGTGTGGATTAAAGAGAGACATAGATCAATGGCACAGAATTGAGAATCAGGAACACGCTTGCCCATCCACAGTCAATTGACTTGGATGAGAGTATTAAAACTCTCAAATGGGAGTCAAACGAGAGAAATGATGCCTTTTCAAAAGGTCATGCTGGGCGTAGGGATGTAGCTAAGTGGTAGAGCACTGCCTAGCAACCACAAAGCCCTGCCTGGGTCCAGTCCTCTGCACTACAAAACAAACAAACAAAAAACCTTTAAAGTCCTGGATTCCATACCCAGCACCACATAAACTAGACATTGTAGTGGTGCATGCTTGTAATCCTAGTACTTCGAGGTAGAGACAGGAAGATCAGAAGTTCAAGGTCATTCTCAGCGCAAGTCAAATTTGAGGTCAGCCTAGGTGCTTTAAAACCCTGTCTTGAATAAAAGGAGAAAGGGAGAGCAAGGGGGAGGGGAAAATCATTCTGAAACGGCTGTCTCAGTGCGAGGGACTTCTCTGACACAGGCTTGGGAAATCATCCACATACCTGGTCAGGTTATCTTCCCTGCTGAGTGTGATCCACATTTGAGGGCTAGAGCATACCAGCCAGACACCCAGGGTAAGGGACTTCTGAAGACTTGCTTCGGTCTGAACAGGACTGAAAGCTGGGAAATTCACATCACATGTGCAGCTTTGACTGCATCTCTGTGGGTAACTGCCTGGCTCTTCCTTTTCAGCACACAGCTGCTAGTCTTGCAGGCTCCATGGTCCTAGAGCAGGACAGGTTCCAGCCACTTCATCTGAGTCTTCATGATCTGCCAGGGTAAACTACCAGGCAGACTGACCACAAAGGCTTTTCTCCAGAAGGAACTGAACAGTAGGAGTTGTAAACCGTTTTGCTAAAGCCAGGTCTGACCCCCAGAAGTAGAGGCTGATATTTTCTGATGTCCCCAAGACTTTACAAGGAAAGAAATCACACCCTTGTAACTACAGCTGCGGACACATCTTAGCTAGGGAGTCTGCCTGGATGGACACAACGTGGTACCTAAGGGAGAAGGGGATTAAAGCTGCGGAGAACTGTGCTTTAAGGCTAACATATACCTCTTCTGAGCTGCTCTACTGAATGGGGTTGGATCCCCCAATTTCTTAACCTCTAACTGTCTGTGTTACGGAAGGTCTGTCTATTCCCTGTCAATCTCAGTGCAAAGCAAACATGACAGCAGATAACTTAGTTCCAGAAACAAGAAGCCTTTTCTTTCCACAATGCTTGCCAAGGGAGGAGGATCCCATTCTATGATCATTAATAAGATGTAAAAATGAGTTGGGCAGTGATAGCCCACGCCTTTAATCCCGGTGCTAGGGAGGCTGAAGGAGGCGGATCTCTGTGAGTTTGAGGCCAGCCTGGTCTACAGAGTGAGTTCCAGACAGTCAGAGTTACAAGAGAAACTCTGTCTCAAAAACAGAAAAACAGAACAGCAACAACAAAGATGTAAAAATGATTTGACACTGCATCAAATAAACAGAAGTGATTAAAAAAAATTAATCCAAATAGCAAAACACTCTGGTGCTGTCAACCCTTGTAAGACAAAGGCAAAGTAAACCAAGATGTCTAGAAACTTGAGGCTTCAGTGGGGAAACTCCTCTTCTTCTTCCTGTCATAGAAGTTAGGGGATTTAACATAAAAGTTTCAGCAGCCAGTGCACTCAGGTGATGCTCAAAGATGGGTGACTGTCCTCTCCCAAAACCTCTTCTGGGGCCTTTGTGTTTTCTAGAACCCAGATGTAGTCATTTCCTTCATCCTACTTTTAAAGTAAAAAGCCAGAGAAGAATGGCAAGGATGGCGTTGCCTGGTTCCGAAAGGCTGTGCCTTGCCCCAATCCAGGGAAGAACACACTCTCCTATGGCAAACCCAGGCTGCCTGACTTTGCAGCTCATCATCTCAAGCTCCAAAAGACCAATTACCAAATGATTACAAAGGGTCTTCTGACAGAAAGTGATAAGCTCCAGATTCGTGGGCTACAGGGTCTCCCTCAGTGAGGCTGCAGGTACTACATGCTGATAGTCTCAAACATTGCCCACCTTTCTCCAAGGAATGAAGTCAGTCTGTCAGGTGCTGGTCTGCCCAGCAACCAGCTACATTGCCCAGACAATGTCTGCATTTTCAAGTTGTCTTAAGGGTAAAATGAATTAAACACTACCCATCTCAGTCTTCAGTGGGACTTTGTAAAAAGTAGGTAGATAGAAAAGTTACTTGAAAGTGATGTCATATAATAAGAATATAACACATGATATAAAGCAATAGGATCAACTCCAGAAAATAAACTCCCCCCCAAAAAAAAACTGGGGAGAAAGTTAGGGGGAAATATAATATAATATAGACTGGGTAATAAGTGATAGTAAAGACTCTTTGTTCACATTCTTGAGTGAGACAATAGCATCATAGTTATTTAACATTTTCAGGATTATGCTGATTTATTAGATATACACATGGATAAGATCATATGATGCCAATGTTTGCTTTAAAAAAAACTTCATTGAGGAAAGAAAAAAGGAACATCATGTAAGTGGGGCAAAATGTTGGGAACTTGTGAAACACAGTGAGAAGAACATAACTATTCATAATTCTCTCTAGTGCATAGTGGGATGTCTTCTGCATAAGACAACTTAAATAAACAATGTGGAATTTTCTAGGATATTAGTCAGCTTTCTTATGGTCACATCCACAGCCCAGAACATCTGTTTCCCTCATAAGGCACTTCCCAACTAGTCATCCACAGGTCAGAGGGTCAGGGAAGAGGCCAGGAGAGGTCCCCAGAAGAATCTTTGGGGAAGCTTCAGTGTGTCAGGCTGCAGTGTGGGCTTCCTCCTTAGAAATGGATTTTATTCCCTATGTTGCCATTTAATGTGTAAGGGATCTTACTTTTTAACACAAAGGTCACAGGGAAAAAGCAAATATGGACTACAGAGACCCAGTCTCCTTAGGGATAGCCCGCAAACCATCAGGGACCCCTGGGCTTTACACATTTTGTCATGGGTTTAACAGATGTCCCAAGGAACAGGATAAGGAAGAGACTAGGAAGTTAACGATTTTCTCCCCGGTAAAGTCAGTTCAGTGAGTCCAGCTTTTATGTGTTAAGTGACCCAAGAAATGAATCCACCCTCCCTCAACGGAATCCCAGGCCAATTAAGTACACAGACACCACGCATTACTGACTCTTCAGAGATGACAAATGGGCTTTGGAGGCTCCAGGCACACACATCAAGGGGTGATGCGAGGAAGGGCTTCGGCTAAGGAGATATGTGTTTGAGTCCTCAACGCTAAACCAGGACTGTTGAACTTCAGCGCTTACATATGTGCGTGTGGGGGCGGGAGGGGTGTAATCTGTAATCCATTGGGCTGATTTTAGCATCTCTACAACCCCAAGGACTTGGAGGATAAAACTGATTTGGGCGGGTTTAAAAAAAACTTGAGGTTTCCTAGCTACATTGGGTAATTCAATCTCCTACCCTATGCAGCTGCACCCCACCACGCAAATGCACCCCTCCACCGTGCCTTCTATTTTGTTTTGTTTGGTTGGCTGATTGGTTGGTTGGGAGATTTTTGGTAATCTTCATAGCGGCGGGCCAGGGAGTGATGGAGAGAATGTTTCTTCCAACCATTTCTATCAGAACTGAATAGAGACACTTTTAGGCAAGCCACTACACTCTCTGGCTGCAAGACTTGGAAACAGGGGGGTGGGGGGGGCGTGGGGGGGGGGGGGGGCGTGGGGGGTGGGGTCGGAGGGAGACAATCCCAGGCCTGCTTGTTTGTCGTTAGTATTGGGGACCTCAGGACTAATCACACCAGGCTCTATTCCCCACCATCCTTGGGTTCACTAGTGTGGGTTCTTTCTTACTGCTCAGTCTTTCCTGAATAACGGTGTAAAGAGGTTCCCAGGGCGACTTGGGAATGAAAACTTAGCTCAGGACCTTTCTCCTGCTTTGTTCCTTTTTGATTTGGCGCTCAGGAGAGTCTTTATAACAGGCTGGGTAGAAAACCCAGTTGCAGGCTGTGCGCTCTACAGCTGCTGGGCACTGGACCCCACGATGCCCAAAGCCACAGCCACAGCTACACTGAAGTGTCTTCCCTGCCCCCTCCCTGCCATGAGCTCCATATCTCAAAAGCCAGAACTCTGGCCTCCAGCCCAGCTTCCCGATGCCCCTTCCCCACTCTTCACCCTCCAAGGCATCCAGAACATGCCCCAAGGCCCCATGCCTCTGTCCAGGAGCGCCCCGAGTCCTCGGGAGCCAAGTACCCAGCTCCTGGAGTAAATCTGCCGCCTCCTGGGACCCTGGCAAGGTGGGATAGGGCGAGGCTGCTGGAATGGGGTGGGGGCAGGGGGACCTGTCAGCCCGCACGTCCTCCTACATTCCTGGCCAGAGCCTGCCCAAGGGAGGAGGGGGCACCAGGGGAGAGGGGGATGGAGCCTGGGGATGCTCCTGCTAGCCCTCGGACCGCAAGAGAGGAGGTGGCCAGGGTCAGCGCTCTTACTTGGCAGCGGGGCTCCGTGGTGGCCGGGCTGGGACTGGGCTCTCAGCAGTGGCCCCTCTCCGCCGATCGCCGAGGGCCGGCAGAAAAGCAAGGCGAAGTGCGGGCAGGCGCGCGGGACGGTTCGGGGCAGGCTTTCTCGCCGGGCTTTTAAAGAGAAACTCGCGGCAAACCCCTCCCCCGACCCGGCTCGCCGCGAAGGCGGCCTCCGCTTTAGCCCGGCCTCCACCCTTTGTTGAACTTCCCCGGCTTATCCCGGGATGGGGGTGGAGCGGGGAGGGGGATGGATCGGCAGGGGTGGGGGCCCGCGGTCCAGACACCGCACTCTTCTCCAGAGGATTCTGCACCCTCCACCTCCCGCCCCCACATCCAATTCCCCCAGGGTATGATTTATGGGGATTAAGGCGGATGCTGAATCCACCCCAATACCTGAAAACTAAAGTTGAAGTCATACGCTTTCGTTTGTCTCACTCCGGTTTTTCGTCCCTTCTCTGGTAGATGATTCTGAACCTGGAATCAGAACTGCTCGCCCTTCAGCCCACGGATCACATCTGTGCACTGAGGCAAGACAGAAAAATTGAGACAAGAGCGGGAAAAGAAGCCGGTCAGTCGCTGGAATCTGGCCGGAGTTTAAGACTTTTATCACAACTACTAAAACTGAAATTGCCTACAGAAATAGTGCTAGTCTTCCTCAAGCAAGAAGTTAAAAATAAACTAAATCAGGCTGGTTTAGACCCCTGTATCTAAGTATCGTCCCTCACAAATCCACCCAGCAATTCTGTTTACAAACGGAAATTCTTTCAAGATAAGGGCTGTTCACGAATCAGTTCATATAGTTTTAACTTATCAACTTTACTTAAATGTTGGATTTCGCTTAATTTTTAAATCTTGTCAATGACTTGCTTTGAGCATGGAACCTAGTGAAGGTGCCTGAGGGCATCTTCTCAAATGGAGTCTTATTAAACCCATATTGTTTTTTATTCTCTGCACTTTGGCCAATTGTAAGTTTCTGGGTTAACTGCCATCTACTGTATGAAGAAGTTTCTCTTATGAGGTCTGAGATGCACTAATCTATAGGTATAGAGATATGACTGTACAGGGGAGTTTGCTGTAGCAAAATGATAGTCGTAGCTTCACCTCTGGTCTTATAAGTGGTTCTTGCCAATATTTGCAGTAACAGTAAATGTTAACAGTAACTGTAAATGTGTTTTTGTTCCTGTCAGAAAGCAGTTGGTTACCCTCATAACGTTTGTGCCACTAGTGCGCCCACCCATGGACATATCTTGCCAGGCCTTGACATTTTAGCTTTCAGGGTTCACAGCCGGGGTAAGACTGTTGTTGTCTTTTCTCCCTGGGCATCCTACATGCTGGTTTACTTTCTTTGCTTATCTGAAAGGATTTCCTGGAGTTGGAGAGATGGCACAGTGCTTAAGGGAATTTGTTCCTCTTACAGAGGACCCAGGATCAGTTCCTAGCACGCAGGTGGTGGCTCGCAACCATTCGTAACTCAAGTTCCAAAGGATCTGACACCTTTTCCTGACCTCCATGGGCACCAGGTATGCATGTGGTGCGTATAATACACAGACGAAACATTCATACTCATAAAGTAAAATAAATAAATCTAAACATCTTTTAAAATGAAACTGCTGGATGGCTGCATGGGCTAACATTATTTAGATTAGGGATATGAGAAATGCTAATACAATTAAACTCAACATTGCAAATGTCCTGGCCCTAAATAAACATGGTTAATTGTTTTTAATACCCTTGTTGGAGATTTCTTTAGGAGAGCAAGCACTACTTTGTATTGTAAACAATTTTATCAGCTGTGGTAAGTTTTCATACTTCCATACAGATTCTGAGTAGCTTTCCACGTTCCCTTAATTTTTCCTGTCTCCCCACGGTGACTCACTCTGACCTACCCTCAGTGTGAACTTCAGAGCCAGGAAAATTATGTCTTCTTAAACAATGTGCACCTCCAACTCGTTGGATCGTGTTTAATCCCACGAGTATAGGGCTTGCTCACCCTGACCCTGACATGAAGCAAAGACCTTAGAGGTCAGAGGATCCAAAGCCTTTCAATTACAAAGGAGAAAGGTGGTCCTCAGAGGGAAGAGATGCTTGCTTTACCTGTTAGTAGCAGCATGGTGGAAAAACAGCCCCACACTGCTCCCTGTAACCTGTGGCTTAATGGTTGATGTGGGAGGGCTCAGGCACTTTGGGAAGTGCTACCCCTAAACAGATAGTCCTGGACTATATAAGAAAGCAGGCTGAGCAAGCCATGGAGAGCGAGCCTAGGAGCACAATTCTTCCATGGTCTCTGCTTCAGTTCCTGACTCCATGTTCCCACCTTGATCTCCTTGTCTGAACTCCTTCAGTGATGGACTGTGATGTCCAAGTGTACACCAAATAAACCCTTTCCTCTGTTAGAGCAAAAGTTATCTTTTAAATTTTAATTACTGTGCCTAAAATATAATACAAAAAGACAGATGACTCCCTAGAATGCTAGATGGGACTGTTCAGGTGAGATCCAAGAAAGGCATAATCCTATAATCCCCACTTGCTAAGGGACAGATAACATCCTGAAACGTTGGGTAGGGAATGTGTAGATTCCATCTGATTAATCCAACTACACCGGATGTGCTCCATGCACCGGATGTACTTAGTCACTAGTAGGTGGGAGATAACCCAGACAGGAAGTACGTCAGGATATATGTTTGCCCTGATTGGACCTGGTGGGAAGTATGTACGTAGCCGTATGGGTTCTGCATTTATAAGCATCTGTTCCATGTAACTCAACGCCATTTCTTGGGAACTCTGGAGTGGGGAACCTCAGAATGGTCCTGGTCAGAGTCCATCTTCCAGGTCAGTATCTACTTAATTTAATTAAAACTTGCTTCAAATTTGGCTCAAAATTGTGGTAATGGTCTTATTCTCAACCAGTGGGATTTATACCTCCCCAAGTTGTTTTCAGTTGTGGTGTTTTCTCACAACAACAGAAACCAAACTCGGACAGAGGTGCTACCTTCTACTGCTTGCTTCCATTCGACGCCAACACACTACTGCTGAAAACCGAGGAGTGCAGTAGCCTCCAAGTGCTGGGCTGTGAGGGGCAGCTGGCTCCGCAGAGTCACAGTCCCAGGCTGCTGCCTGCAGCAACCCGGAGGGCTCTTTTCAAAGACTATTCTATCCGGGTAAAGGTGGGATTCTTGACTTCAGTGCAGAAAAGAATTTCAGAATGAGCTAGTATGAGACAGACTTGGAATTTATTAAGAAGAGATTGTGGGGACCAGCAAGACAGCTGAGCGGTAAAGATGCTTGCCGCTGAGCCTGCTTACCTGAGTTAGAGCCCCACGTGGTAGGAGGAGAGAGCTGACTCCCACAAGTTGTTCTCCGGCCTACTGAATCGCACCATTCTATGCGCATGCTCACATACACATATAAACACTAGATCAATATTTTAAAGAGAGATTTTAAAATACAGATTAAAGTTTCATGTCAAGGTCAGGGTTAGCAAACCCTACACTCATGGGATTTAACAATTTCTATAATAGAAAGGGAGACACTCAGGGGAAGTGGAATACACACCCAAATGTGGAAGTATGGGCTTCTCAGGGGAGAGTCACACTTGAAGTGTCCTAGTAGTAGCCATATATACAATTTTTGTGGCTCTCAAGTTATACCTTTTCTCCCTTCCCTTCCCTCCCTTCCCTTCCCTTCCCTCCCTCCCTCCCTTCCTTCCTTCCTCCCTCCCTCTTTCCTTCTCTCTTTCTTTCTTTCCTTCTTTCTTTCTTTCTTTCTTTCTTTCTTTCTTTCTTTCTTTCTTTCTTTCTTTCTTTCTCTCTCTCTCTCTCTCTCTTTCTTTCTTTCTTTCTTTCTTTCTTTCTTTCTTTTTTTCTTTCTTTCTTTTCTTTCTTGACACAGTCTTACTATGTAGCTCTGGCTGACCTGGAACTCACGGAGATCCACCTGCTTTTGCCTTCTGAGTGTTGGGATTAAAGGCATGTACACCATGCTTGGTCCTCTCGGGTTATATCTTGAAGGGTTGCTGAGGAACTTTCTATTGTCTCATTTTAAATAAAGATTATAGAGTTGCTCCAGAGGTGCCTTGGACAGATCTGCAATCTGATACAACAAAATCATGGATCATAAAGGGCAAGACAGGCAGGTTAAGACTTGTCTTTGGCTGCAAATGGGATTCCTTGTGAGAGTTCTGGAAATATTTGCAGCTTGGAAAGGAGAAAGGGCATACTCCATCATATGCACTTGGGCCTGGAGCATGGTTCATTGCTACTTCAGCGTTCTCATCTGAAACATCTCTGTACAAAAGGAATGTTCTCTCTACGTAAGCAGCCTTCGCAGAAATGTTACCCACGCTGGATTCTCGGCTGGAGAGAGACTTGGAGCAGACTCTAGGGTAAGGTGCTACATTTTCCCCTCTCCATTTTCCTTCTCTTTCTGTCTTGACACAGGGCCACTGGAGGTTAAAATTTGGAATGAAAAACTCCAAATCTGAGTGCCTATAGCTAAGAATTTCTGTCTTCTAAAGCCTGGACAAATAAGCCCTTGGCTTTCCCGGTTTAGCTGTCCGCCTCTGGGCCCACCAGTCCAGCTGCTAGGTCTTGGGCATTCAAGAGGGTCCCTATGCCCCTCTGCTTTACCCTACTAGCCTCTGCAGCCACACTGGGAGCCAGCGGTTTGCTTTGTACCGCGCACAGGTAGTCAGTGTTTGTGATGGGCACCAGATCAAACCGAAAACATAAACGTCTAGCATAGGACCTGAAGTGGAACAGCGTCAGTTAGCATTGTTATTGATTCTCCAATTTCCTAAGGATGAAAGAAGTTTAAACTCATGCAACTGAAGATCTTCATGTGGTCTAGTTGTTAATATAAAAGGAGATGAAGCAAGCAACTATGCAAACGTTGGTCCAACTGTTTGGGAGATTTGAAAAAGTCTATCAGTGAGAGATTTGGAAGAGTGTATCAGTGAGTGATAACTGCCTCATCTGGCCGTGGGGAAGGAATTGTGCCCAGTTATATCACATATTCTATGTCAGATGAACATCTAACCAGCCCTGTGATATGGCTTGCATGTTTCTCTTGATCACAAATCTGCAAACATATCACAAAGCCTTTTAGTGGAGTACTTATTGAGAATGAGGGTAGCTATCGCTGAAGATGCTGCGCCCTCTAGTGGCTAGATCCTTGCACAAAATGAGCAATTGCTCTGCTGGCTACATTATAAAATAGAAAAGGTACCAAGAAAATTGTCTTAGAACTACTGTTCAGCTCTTGATAACATTTGCAAAAGGGAATTGGCTTAGAGGACAAGATTTTAAGTCCTGTTAAGATAATTACTCATGTTTTCTACTGATTGTGTCAGGCTTTTGGCTACTCAGGAAACTGAGTCTTAACGAAGTCAAGGTTCATTTGTTTGTGTGTTAAAGCCTTCTAATGTCCACATTATAAACAACTATTACTTTAAGGTGGCCCAGGTACGTTTAGCGTCCTTTTGTAGCATGCGTGTTTCTAGGGTAGGAATGCTTTGGGCAACCTCTCTACCCCCGAAGTTGTTTCTTTACAGCAATTCAGTTAGTTCTGTACTGTCACTATAAAGCTGTATAACTGTTATCTGTTGACTTCCTGCAGAAGTGAAAATCTGACAAAAATAACACAAGTAGCATGTTTCGATGGCGTTAAGACATCATCCACGGGAGAGAATTGACTCATTGAGCAGAACAATATGGTGACCACTGGGTCTATGGTACTAGTAACTGAGCTGTTGACATGCCTTCATAGGCGGGAAAAGAGCGGTGTTACAGTATCCTTGTCTGAGAGTCCACCCATGACCTCTTCCTACAGTCCACCTCAGCTGCAAGTGATCCTGGGAGATGGTGGGGTATGCAGGAAATAGAAGGTGACTCAAAGGAGACTCCATGAAGTCGTCATCCATGATTGGACTTTGCAGTGATGCAGCTGTTTGGGGGGAGTCTTCACGGTCCTGGAAGTAACCCTTTACATGGGCTCTGTAAGTAAGCCACGAATTTACTGAGTTGGACTTTGGTGGAACTGTCTGCCATAACGTCCCTATCTAGGTGAACAGATATTTGTTTGTGTCTCCCTAGGAAAGTTAATGTAACAAACTGGTGCACAGATGTGGGGCATTAAAACCAAAGATGAGCTTGAGGGGGGCAATTACACTGCCCTTGCTGTGGGTAGTGAGGCATGCAACTGAGACAGAATGATCTGAGCGTACAGCATTTTCAGGGGCAATCCTGACATGGCTGCTTCCTCCTTGGTGGAAGGAGGGTGCTGTGCCCTCCTACTACACCAGGGGTCACATGGTCCTTGCTATGGGTAGTAAGACATGTTGAGTGTAGCTGAGCCGTGTGGTGGTGAAGTGTCCGTGGGAGGAATCCCAGGGTGGCTGTTTCCTTCTCTGTGGTATGGAGCGGGTGTCTTCTTGATGAATGGGTCTGTTGTGTGAGTACAGGAATATTCTGAGGATGGTTGAAGGACATTGCAGTCCCTGTTTTGACAGTTGCTATGGGTGGTAAGCCATGTGGCTGAGGCCAACATAATTTTACTCTAAAATGGTGATGGAATGATTATATTATGCCTGAAGGAGAAAACTGTACTACAACACTGTCCTGGTTAGCTTCAGTTGTCACCTTGACACAGCCTAGAGTCACCTGAAAAAAGGAGTCTCAATTGAGGGACTTCCTAGATCAGACTGGCCTATAGACATGTCTGTGGGGAATTTGCTCAATTGTTAATTGATGCAGGAAGACCCAGCCCATTATGGGCGGCACCATTCCCTGGACAGGCGATCTTGAACTATAATAAGAAAGCCAGCTAAGCATGACTCTGTGCAAGCCAGCAAACAACATTCGCCCATGGTTCCTGCTGGACTTTGATTTTGAGTGAGTTTCTTGGTTACAGGCAATGATTTATGGAATAGCAAGCAGGCTTGCCTTCAAATTCCTGCCTCGAGTCCCAGTCCTGACTTCCCTGACTGACTGTGACCTGGAAGTGTAAGCCAAATAAATCCTTTCCTCCCCTTAGTTGCCTTTGGTCATGGTGTTGGCCACAGTAATAGAATGAAACTAGAACAAAAAAAGTATCTCTGACCAGCTTCATACAAGTGAACTTCATCTAAATATCATGCCGAAAGTGGTGAAGTAAGAGGCATGCAAGTTTAATACAGTTAGTGCTCTTTTAGGCAGTGTGCATCGAGGCTTGCAACTTGTAAAACAGCCAGTCAAGCTTTTGACATTTCCTCTTTTGTAATCGGTGCCATTCAGACAACAAAATTGCTATTTGGGAAGCCCTGCCATTTAAAACGTGGTCCGTGTGTATCTGCCTTGACTAGATAGGGTTTTGTTGTATATACAAACTGATTCAAATTATTCTAGACCCCCGATTTCTGCCAACTCTGATCACTTGTCTCTGAGACACAGCTTAAGCAGGGAGGGGTTGTGAGAGCTTCTCTACCCAGGGCGATGGGCTGGCATCTGGCGAGTTCCACGTTCCAGGCTGCCGGCCAGCTAGCCTCGAGGTTCTCCAAGGTATGCTAGCAGCTTGCCCAGGTGGATCAGGGTTAACTGAGGACAGCGCCTGGCTCTTTGCATTCCAGTTGCTGGTATTTATGAGGCTGCTGTGTGCCCAGAGCCAGCTCAGCACCTCAGGAGAGATGGGAGGTTGTAAATCCTGTCCTACCCTGTGTCCTCCCTGCTCCTTTGAGTTCTGAGATCAGATAAAATCGGACCTCGTCTGGGTGCTGTAGTCAAGAATAAGGCTCAAGTGGCAGCTGTGTTACTCGAAGTAACCAGTGGTCTGCTTAGAATCTGGGAACAAGGGGGCCGGTTAGAGGAAACTGCCAAATCTCCTCTGCATTAATCACCTAAGCAGGAGGGACACCATGTGGTCTGAATGGGAACTGCAATTCCTGTGATGAAACTCTTAAATCCCAACGGAGTGGCTCTGGAAGTAGGGCTTTGGGGGATTACAGTTGGGTGGGGTCTTTAGAAGAGGCCTTCTTGATAGGACTCATAACCGTGTAAGAAGAGGAAGTTGGAAAGGGGACAAAATGTCTCAGCCGGACAAGACACAGGAAAGCAGCCTTTTGTAAACCAGGAAGTGGGCTCCCATCAGAATCACAAATCACTCCTCCGATGAGCATTTTGCAATAGGTTCCCATGGCACTGGTGTGAATGAGCCTGCACCTTAACCTTGAACTTTCCAGTTTCCAGAAGTGTGGCATGGACATGTCTACTACCTATCAGCCTGTGGTATTTTGTGGCAGAAACCTGGGCTGACAGACAACCCCACAAGGGATGTTCCTTCTACCCAGGCCTCCCAGCCATGGCTGTCATGGTACCTGTTCTACTGTTCTGCCCACCGTCTCCACAGCTACCCATGATTCCTTCATACTGCTGCGCTCCAGTGCCCTACAGTCTTGCACAGTAAAGACATCCACCTAGTAAATACGATCCCCGAAGAGATGTGGGGGGATTCTTTTCCTCCAGTCATTCACCCTCCCTACGCTATCCTTCCTGCACCTGAATCATTGACACTGAGCCCCCAAGTCCATTCCAAACCGTGTTGGCTCTGCCTCAAAAGGCACACACCTTTAATGCCAGCACTCAGGAGGCAGAGGCAGACTGATCTCTATGAGTTCGAGACCAGCCTGGTCCACAGAGTGAGTTCCAGAACAGCCAGAGTTACAACAGAGAAACTCTGTCGCAAAAAAATACAAATAAACAAACAAAAAGGCTCTTCAGAATATTCCAGGTGCTCTCTTTATTTGGTGCCCTCTTGTCCCATCACAGACTGGCCAGATTGATCTTTATATTCTCCCTTTGTCCCAGCATTCAAGTTCAAGTCCAAAGACAAGTGATTCTTTGGAAATTCCAGTCTGGTCATGCTACTCCTCTCATGAGCATTTTGCTATGGTTTTCCTCGTGACACTGGCATGGAAGTCCACGAGCTCCTACCCTCTCCTCCTGTGCACATTCTCCCAGCCTTTGCTTGCTTTGATTTTCTGCACAATCCCCACCATCCTCCTTGGTGCTCCTCCGATGCCCTCAATCTGCTCCTGCCCCCGAGTCTCTGCAGAATCTCTCATTCTATAACCCTCTTTCCTTGGGTCTTCTTGGGCTTCCCCACCCTTCAAATCATTGCTCTGATAACATTTTATCTGGAAGAACATTCCTGGCCACCTTTTCAAACTGCAACTCTCCTGGCACTTCCGATTCATTTCCCTACTCTCTTGCTCTCTGCCTTAAGCTCCCTAGCATGCCACATACGATGTTCTGTCTTTCTTCATTACTGGAAAGTAAGCCCCACCAGCGCCCGGTTTTCTTTCTTTTTATCTTCTCTTTCCCTACACTGATGTCTCAAGTACCTAGCGCCCAGTCCTGTTAACTGTTTGTGGAACGAATAGGTGGATTTCTTTGATGCCTCCAGCTCTCAGTACTGTCTTTTAGGTTCCTTGAGACAGTCATAAATCTTTCTCCCACTTAAAGCCCCAAAGCAACAAATACCAAAAAGTAATGGCATATTTTGCTGCATTCAAATTAAGAACGACCTGTCAAAACACAACTTGAAGAGAATGAAGCTATAAAATGGGAGAGATGCTTGTAAGAAATATAACCCAAAAGGATGAATGCTGAGTTAGTTTGCTTTCAGAAGTTGTGACCCAAACACCTGGAAGAACAACTTAAAGGAAGGAACTGTTTATTTTGGCTCAAGGTTTTAGAGACTTTGGCTGGCTCCATGGCTACGGTGAGGCTTAAAATCATAGCACTGGGGATGTGTGGAAGAGAAATCTGCTCACCTCTGGGCAGGCAGGGAGAGGAGGGAGGTGGGGGCAGGGGGAGGGAAAGAGAGAGAGAGAGAGAGAGAGAGAGAGAGACGAAGCAAGAAAGTTTAAATTGCACATTCCCAGGGATGGACTTCCTTCAACTAGGCCTTACCTCCTGCTTTTCAGCCCCTCCTCACAATGCCATCGTATTAAGAATCTGTCAATGGAATAATCTATTGATCAGGTCAGAGCTCTTGGGAGACAATCACTTTCCTAAAACCTGCCAGCCAGCAACCAAACACACACCCCATGAGTATGTGGAAACATCACTCAAACTTCAGATATGTCCATTCCCGTATTTGATCTATTAACTATGCAAACATATCACACCAGATTGAATTAAGAGAATTTAATTTGGGTTAAGGGGTTGGCTTAGTGGATAACATGCTTGCTGTGCAAGTGTGAGGACCACTGTTCGAATTCCCAGAGCCCAGAGAAAAGCCAGAAAAGCCAGGCCATCGTTGAAGTCCATTTGTCATCCCAGCATTGGGGGAAAGAGACAGGGAATCAATGAGCTCTGGATTCAGTGAGACCCTGCCTCAGTAAGTAAAGTGGCGGGTGACCCAGGAAACCAGCCAATGGCAACCTTTGGCCTCCATATTTAAGTATATGCACACACACACACACACACACACACACACACACACACACACACACAAGCACAGGCATACACATGCCAAAAAAAAGCATTTTAAAATTGTTTAATGATGTACATATGACCTGCAACTTGCTCACCTACTTAACTACAGCACCTCAGAGGCAGTTCTCAGAGCTCATGCATTTAGTGGTAACTAGCTCAAATGACTGCCGTGCCTCACAGCACAGACATCTCAACAGCGTGCTCAGTCTGCCACGGGGATGGGGTGTGAACACACAGATCATTCCATTTTGGCCATTTCCAAGCAGTTCTGTGCAGCGCCTGAGATCACGTGCCAGGTGACACTGCCTGGGTTTAAGTCCCAGCTCTTTCCTCACTAATCGTGTGCTCCACCTAAACTTCAACTCTTTACCAGAAATATGAGAAGGACCGTAGCTGTTGGCTCCTAGGCTTGCTTTAGGGATTGGGATCACCTATGCAGGGAAGAATGCAGTTCTGTGTCTGGGCACCTTGTGCCTGCTCGGAAACGCCAGCTCTCTACCCTGTAATGGATCTCTCTCTCTCTCTCTCCCTCCCTCCCTCCCTCCCTCTACCACCTTCCCTCTCTGTCTGGCAGGGTCTTACTATGTAGCTCTTGGCTGGCTGGAGCTTGATAAGTTGTGTACCTGTCATTCCTAGCTTGTTTTCAGCTCTTTAGGGAATTCTGGTGGGAGCGTGGTCCACCAAAAGGTATGAGTATTTTCATTATCATTGGAACTACGTGATTACTCGTCCCACAGATTGACTCAAATCACATAAAAAAAAAAATAAATGTGAGATTGCATGGCAATTTTACCTTACATGTACTGGAACTGGAAGGTGCTAGGTTTTGGTTTGTCAGTTTGATGGAAACAATCAATTAACTTAGTTTAATTTTTGTCTTTATTCGATCACCCTGCTAGATATATATCTTATTTAACTCTATATATCTAAAATATTGTCTCACGGATAACTGTGGGGATTCGTATTGTATAGGGCCATTTCCAGGGCAGCGCTTCCATGGAGGGCAATTACAGAGCTGATTCAAGATTTTTGCCTGGGCAGTCACATGACCTGGATTAAGTTTTGCAAGGTTGTCATGTTAGAATACAGACAGCTGAGTGTTATTAGAGTTCTCTAGAGGAACCATTCTGTTTGTGTGTGTGTGTGTGTGTGTGTGTGTGTGATTATGTTACAAGATATTTTAGGGAGAGAGGGAGAGGGAGAAATGATTTTGAATCTGAATCCTTGTGTGAGAGAAATACCCTGGTTAGGATACGGGGAGCTAGGGTCAGAAGACATTTCGTAGCGCCACCTAGTGGAAGGATTACATAACAACCCTCTTTCTTTGACCACCTAGGCTGAGCTTCCTGCTTTTGTTAGGACAACCTGATCTTCACACTTTTTCGCTCTTAAAAAATATTTACTATTATTACTCTGTGTGTGCATGGATGAAATATGCGTACGCTCCTGCACCACGGCACATGGAGGTCAGGGGACGACTTTGTGGGGTCAGTTCTGTCTACGCCGAACACGGGTTCTAGAGATCAGATCTGGGTCATCAAGCTTGAGCTACAGTCGCTCTTTCCCACGAGCCACCTCACAGGCCCCATTTTTCCTCTTTAGATTCAGTCCTTGAGGAATTTCCTTCTTAAGTCATCACTGGTTAATCATTCTGTGCTTTGGTCCTCACAAAAAAAAAAGAAAAGGTCGGATTTGTGCGTGAATCGGTCTCATAGTACATGGGGGAAGGCAGCGTAAAGAAAAGGGTTTCTTTCCAAAATGTTAGCAACAAGAGGTTTAGAAACCGTTCTTTAGGCAGAGTGTCCCTGGAATCCATTGTTACAGTGATAGTGAACAGTTTAGAACTGTGTTTGTACAGAATACCCACAGACCATAGTCACAAAGATAAAGTCACGTCTTCTGCAAAACAATCGTGGTTGTGTCAAAGTACCTGGTGCTGTGCACTGTGTTGGGGGTGGGTTCCATAGCATTGGCTAGAGTGATTGCCTGGCATCCCCAGGTTCCACCCTCAGCCCTGGCACCAAAGCAAGACCAAGACCCACCCCCTACAGCTGTGCTGGGTTATTACTTAGGGCACAGCACATTCTTTTACATTGAACAAATTACAAAAACACATTAAGTATTTTAGGGACCACCTCAAAAGCTCTGAGTTCACTCTTTCCTCCTGTTTCATTCTCTGAGACTTCAGTTATGCAGACTATCAAGAACTGCATTTTAGTATTTTAGCTGGGGATTGTTTCTGATGTATGAACTTGGGACATAGTCAAGTCTAAGCAGGAAAATGGCTGGGATGTTTCAGAAAATTCTCCTGTGCTACCCATAACCAGAATAAAAAGATTTTGCAAAGCTGAGTAGAGCTCATTAAATGTCTGAATTAAGTGTCTAATTAAGTGTCTGAACCCTTTCCATTCTAAAATCTGGGTAACAAAGCTTACCGTTAGCTTATGGCGAGAGAAGGTGAACTCTTTGAGAAGAGAAAATGCCAAGTCTGGTTCCTGAAGTTCAAGTTCTGTGCAAGACAAAACAAGGCAGAGACTGGGTGCTTAATCGTTTTCAGAACTGTCTAGTGCAAAAAAAAAAAAAAAAAAAAAAAAAAAGGCGGGGGGGGGGGCGGAAGTGGAATTCACACTGCCAACCCAAGAGCTGGAATTTTTAAGAAATAATACAATAAGGGCCAATAGTACGGCTCAGCAGGGAATGGCACCTGCTGCCGAGCTTGGTGACCTGAGGTCCATCCCTGAGACCCACATGGTAGAAGGAAAGAACCAACTCTTTCAAGTTGCCCTCTGACCTCCACATGTGTTCTGAGTTGTGCGTGCACACCCACATCCATGTAAATGAATGTACTAAAAAATAATCTCAAGAAACATCAGCCTTCTGCTAAGAACTCCAAAGGTGCATCTTTTATCTTTTGGAAACTCTCACACAGTAATGTGTCCCCTTCCTGTCAGTCAGGGTCACTGGAATTCCGGTCTCCCAACAAAACAGCACGATGCCAATGCCTGGCACATTTAGCAGATAAGTGGTTGGACAGGAAGGAAGCCCCCTCCTTCGCCCTCCATTTAGCTGAGTTTATTGTTTAAACAAGGAGTATGTCTTTGAAACCTCTCAACGCCATATTCTATAAGGAGCTTTCTGGACTTTTCTCTGGGCAGTAATCCCTAAGGCCTGTTTTGTTGCTGTTTGTTTGTTTCAGTCTTTTGGATGTCACAGACCCCGGCTGTTGATAGGAGTGTTCAAGTGGCTGTGAAGTCTGGAGCCCGGTATGATCCCCCTGCCCAACAGGATCGTGGGGGTAGGGTGAAGATCAAAGACCAGAGTGACCCTGCAGTAGGTCCCAGCCATTCCTAATGGATTCTTTAATAGAAAGAGGGACACTGCAGATGAACGAAAACATGTCAACAAAACATGTATTCCTTTGTGAAGAGGAATCAGGCAGAGGGTTGAGGCCGTCAGACCCCAGACATGGTGGGCTGGCTAAGACTCTCTGTGGTATTGTGTTTCCAAATTGGCTGCATCTTCCAGGTTGAGTGTGGGGATTAACAGGGCTCCCTTTGTCTTCTGATGACCTTTCTGAAAGAAGATATGCTGGCAGGTCTGTCTGGTGGGAACTTCTTTGCTCCTTGGCCAGCGTGAGCCACAACTCCCTAGCCTCCATGCAAGCTATTAGTGTTCCACGATTTAAAAAAACAAATAAACAATGAAGCATAATGTAAACTTATAGGACAAATGGAAAAATACTTGGAAAAAACAAGCAAAACAGCCAAAACCATGTTTTGTGATCTGCTAACTTTGTTAAGCTTTTGGGGAGCCACCTCCCTTCTACCCAAATGAATAAAAATAGATACATCTTTTACTCACATAAATATTTTCAGGTATTTACCTTTAAGCACTAAGTCCTGTATTTATCGAATTATCTCAAAATGGGTTGTCTGTTCACACTCGTATACTATCCCTCCCCGCAACGGCTCGGGCACCCTGCTTGTAGGCTGCATTCTCCCTACTACCATTTCCCTCTGCTTTTCTCTCATATCCTTTCAAACAAATGCCTTAGGCTTTTATTCTTGTAGTTCTCATCAGCCAGCCGCCTTCTCTTTCCATCTGCCTCTGTCTATTTTTAAGTATGGCTCAGGCCCACCCTTCCCTTCAAGAAAATCTGTTTATATATTCTAAGAATGGCTGAAAGAGGTTTAGCTTCTAATTTGATCTTTTCTGGCAGTTGGTGGTTGGAACCGAAGTTCTCTGAAGAAGCCGTATGTGTGGTGAGGATCCATCAGACTCACTGACAACAGCTTTCTTATTATGGGGATGTGGAACGTTGTAGATTAAAAGGCAAAATTATCTTATACTCTCTAGTCATCCCACTAGACTCTTACTACCGAGCTCCACATCTCTGTGACAACTGGGTAAATCTTTAGCAGACCACTAGCTTCCACCTACTGTATAGCTAAGAACATTATAACATCTGAATCTTTCAGGAGAGATCTTCTTGCTCTGCCATAACCTGCCTAACTGATGTTGCCACCAACATATGCAGCAAATGCATTGACTTGTGACTTCTGTTCTCTGACTATAAAATGTCATGTGACCACTCCCACAATGGACCGTATCTTCCAGAGTTACCTGAATCCATGTTCCCAAGCCATGGTTATTCATATTTAACTCATTACAAACTCAGAGCAAGTGATAGTCCTAGTGTCACTTCTGTTGTTGTGGTAAGATACCCCGACAAAAAGCAACAGTGGGGAGGGAGAGGGTTGATTTGTCTTGCAATTCCAGGTTACAAGTCCACCATTGAGGGCAAGCCAGGTGGGAACCTAAATAGCTAGTCACATCACATTAACAGCCAAAAGAGAGACAAACCAATGTACCCCATACTGCCTGCTTGTTCTTGTTCTCAGCTAGCTTTCTCCTCTTTAATACTGTTCTATATACAAACCTAGGGAATGGTGCTGCCCGCAGTAGGCTGGATTTTACTATATCAGTTAACAATCAAATCAGTCTCCCATAGACAGATTTATACGCCAACCAGATCCAGACAACTCCGCAATTGGTCCTTTCTTGCTAATTCTAGGCAATTGCAAATTGACATTTAAAACCAATCTGTAGGCTGGAGAGATGGCTCTGCTGTTAAAGGCTGGGCTTACAATCAAAAAAACCAACCAGCACAGTGGTATTTCACATCCATGTTAGTAATAGCAATGAGATTAGAAATCTCTGAAAATAAAGGTTTTAAGCTTAGGGCCCTGTCGTAGTTTTTATTGTCGCCCTGACACAACCTAGAGTCACTCGGGAAGAAGGAACCTCTATTAAAAAGTTGCCTTAATCTGATTGGCCTGTGGCCATGTCATTGAGAGATTGTCTTGATTGATGCTTGTTGTGGGAGGGCTCAATGCACTGTGGGTTGTACCACCTCTGGTCCTGGGCTGTATGAAACCAGCTGAGCATGAGCCAGAGAGAGAGCCCATAAGCAGCATTCCTCCAAGGTTTCTGCTTCGGTTTTGCCGACTTCCCCCAGTGATGAACTGCGACCTAGAAGTATAAGCTGAAATAAACTCTCTCCAACCTAAAGTTGCCTTTGGTCATAGTGTTTTTCACAGCAACGGAAAGCAAACTAGAACACATAGAACTGCAAACTGGCTTAAAGTGGAATTCACAAATGCCACTGACAAACCCAAGGGCACTTAGAAATAATACAGTGAAGGTTGGCTCCACGCAAGGAACTAGAAAGGCGTTTGTTGTTACTATCTATGGGATACTAATTGTGAATAAAATCAACCCAGTCAAGAACAAAGAAAAATTTTAATTTGGGGCTAATTGGGCTTGCAAATTTAGAAGACAGTCTTGAAAATGGGCTCTGAGACTTTCCAAAATGGTGGCTGTATTTACAGCTTTGCTGGCAATTGAAAATCACACATTTGTCAGAAATTATGATTTGATGCTAGAGTTAAGCTGTCTTATAGAAAAGGTTGTGGGGGCAATCTCAGGGTCTGTGTAGTTTGGTGGAAAAGGTCTGTTGTACTGGTCAGCCCAAATTAGCTATGTTTCACATAACTGTCACTCAGTTCAAAGGTTCACCTTCAAGTGTCTAAGATCTGATGAACCATGGCATCCTAATGCCATGTTAAATGCCCAAACCAATGCTCCTCCATTTTGATTTTTCATTGACAATACATACAATTAGTTATTCAAAAAAGATTTTATGAATTTTGACTACATGTATATATGGCACCACATGTGTGCAGTACCTATGGAGGTCAGAGGAAGGCCTGAGATTCCCCAGAACTGGAGTTTCAGACAGCTGTGGGTGCTGGGAACTCAACTCAGATGCTTTGCAAAAGCAGCAACTGCTCTTAACTACCGAGCCATCTCTCCAGCCCCGTCATTTCTTTCTTGTCTATATGGAAATAGGCACTTCAAACCGAAACCTTCCTCTGTTGTGTATGCACGTGTGCATCCAGGTGTGGGAAGACCAGATCAACTGCCAGCGTGCGCCTCAGATGCTGTCCACCTTATTTTTTGAGGCTGGCCAGCCAGTGAGATCCAGGGATCTTCTTGTTTCTGTACACCACGCTGGGATTACAAGCATGTGGTACCACGTCTGGCTTTTTCACATGGTTGCTGGAGATCGAGTTCAGGTCCTCATGCCTGCTTGGCAAGTGCTTTACCAACTGAGCTATCTGTCCAGGCCATAGTGGCCATATGAGTAGCTGCCTCAGTTTGGTCGTTACAGGCTTAACGCTGGATGTTGGTAAGTCTCACTCCTTGTGAAGCACCTGGTTTCTGTGCTATAGGACACAGTGCCTGAAACCCTTACAGTTGTTCCTGGCCGCGAGTTCAACATAATAAAAACAAAGTGATAGACTCAAATCCAGGTAGTCATTCTAACAAGATTCAGACATCAGAGAGAAGTCTATTTAAATCGCAAGACAATCACACACGCGGGCTCTGGTGCGCTGGATGAGCCTTTATTTTCAACATCCATCCATGACCAAGTGTGGGGACCCGGAGGCTGCCTGACCTGGAAACAGACACACGCATGCTTCCCAACGTGGTAATTCTTACTTTGAAAGAAAAACGACCACTTAAAAACAAAGGTTTAAAGGTGCCCCCTTAGTTTTGCGATCTCTGACTGCAATGCATCTCAGCCACAGAGCCTTCTCCCAGGATGGTCACAGCATTCATTGTCTAGAGGGAAACCACCACCAGAGAAAATGGAGCACTGAAATAAAAGAATAATTTGAGCAAAGGTAACTTTGCTGCATTGCACGTTATCACACAGGACTCACAAGTGGGTATGGTGCTCTTTTTAAAGCTTGGCAAACACGTTTGCCTTTTTTTTTTTTTTTTTTTTTTTTAATTTGGTTTCTTGCTGATACATGCTTCTCATAAGGAACACTATCCTCTGTAGGCCTGGGTTAAAATGAGTGTCTGTTCAAGGGCTGGCGACACTACAGCACACAGGTGTGGGGAACAGCGGTCAGGCTGGTCAGGCTGAGACCCACACTGGCCTTGTGCTACGGGCTTCTCCATCACCTGTGCCTGAGGCGGAGGTTTAGGGATGAGATGTGCAAGCCTGGAGAGTGCAGATCTCTGTTTACCTTTCCCTAGGAAGTACCTAAAATCTGAGAACACACCCGAGTGATATAAACACAGCCACTTGAAACAGGCTACAGTAACCGGGCGTCTACTGCTGGGTCTTTTGGTCAGGCATTCATGCAGAATGTGCTCCTTGGCCGAAGTTTCCCAGCAGCTTCTCAGTCCAGTATCTTCTGCTTTCTACTCCAGACACTCAATTCACTGGCTTCCTGGCTAGCTACTAAGTGCAGGAATCCTTATCGCAGAGCGGCTCTGTCCTTGGCTGTCTCTCACTCAGGACCATCTTCAGAGACGCACAGGACGGTTTTCTGCATGGTACCAACAGCAGTGAGAAGCAGTAGGCCACCTCCGAGTAGGGTTACTCTGACTCAGAACCCCCTCGGCATCACGTGAGCTTCCTAACGAGAGTCTTTTGTTGTTGTTCTTAAATCTGGGGACTTCCTGATTTGGCAAAAACTGACCTTGGACGCAATCTACATGCGAAGTGAGATGAATCTAAACAGATGTTGTAAGACAAACATGTGGTCACTTCCCATCTGGGAACTGAACAGTAATCTGCTGAGTTCTGATGTTGCAGCTTGTTTCCTTTGTAGATGCAGGCCATTCTTGAGCACCACAGTCTGACTCTCCAATGCCCTCAAAGGCTTCTGCGTTAGAGGCTGGGTTCCTGGTTTGGTGTTATGGAGGCAGAGGCATTTTCAAGAAGGGCCTTAAGCAGGATGTTCTCAGGGCTCTAGGGGTATGTCCTTACAGGAGAGTGTGAGGCCTGAGATACCACACCCCTTTGCTCTTGGCCAAGAAGCAGGTGGCTCTGCTCTAGTCTTCGCTCCTGCTGTGGCATGCTGCTTCAGGACTGGCCCAAAGCAGAGCCAGATGACCACACCAAAACCTCTGAAGCCACAAGACAAAGGAAATCTTTTCTCTTTGTAAGTTGATTGTCTCAGGAATTCGTTATGGTAACAGGAAGCTAACATAGCAATGGCCGGCAAACTTTTCTATAAAGGGACATTTGCAAATATTGTAGACTTATGAGGCAACAGAGTCTCTTCTGTAAATTTTTTTGTTTTGTTTTGGTGGTGGTGGTGGGGATAGGATCTATGTAGCCCGGGCTGCCTTGAAATCTTCATCCATTTGCCTCAGCCTCTCCATGCTGAGTTAACAAGTGTGTGCCACTTTGCCTAACTCCTTTTTTTTTTTTTTCCTTTAAACAGTGCTGACCTGGAACTCCCTATGTAGACCAGGCTAGCCCTGAACTCACAGAGCTCTGCCTGGCCCTGCCACCCAAAGGATTAATAGTGTGTATCACCAAATCCAGCTAAGACATTTTCAAAAGTTGAAAATAGTGTTCTTAGCTCAAAAGTCTTGTAGATTTGCAATGCTCACTAGGTCTTGGTCAGGGAGCTATCAGTGTGACCTTGGGAGCCGTAGCTGGGGGATTACTTTGGAAAGTAAGGTTGTTCCTTGCAGCAGGGATCCTGTCTGAGTCCAAAAGGAGATGAATGCCTCTGTTTCCATTCTGTCCTGCACAGAGCAGGACCAGACCAGCACCCTCTCCTCTAAGAGTGGCTACGCAGGGGAGGGAGTCTTAGGGATGGCAGATGTCTGGAAATTCTGTACTGGCTTTTCCTTGCCTTGGTTTTAAAGGCAGATCCCCCAAATCGAAGCTTTTACAGACTTGCTTGCACAGATTATATGAGGCTCACCATTCCCACTGCCTGGCAGGGGGAGTGGGACACGGACCCAAGCGGAACATAAACCGCCATTCTCCTCTATCACAAAGTTTCGAATAAGCAGCTCTAAGGTTCTCAAGGTACCCATCTGCTACCGACTACTTTAACTTAAAGTCTTCTGGAGCTCGGAAATATGTAAACCACCTAAAAACAAACCCCCGTGTGTAGGGATCCCCAAATTACTAAACTAAAAGAACAGTCTGAAAACAAACGAACAAACAAGGCCCCTGCCTCATGCTATGCCCCAGTTGCCCTTTCAGGTTTCTGCTTAAGATGTCAAATCTGTTTCCAACATGTGCATTTAGTTCTTGTTTTAAATTCAGGCTCTTCCACAGTGTGGGCTTACAGTGGTATTGCTGACAGGGTGACAAGGGGAACTGTAAAGCAGTGTTGGGGTGCTCATAAGAACAACACTGAAGTGATCTAAACAGTTGGGTGCCAGCTTAAAAGTGGAAGAGACTGGAGCACAGACCTGATGCAGGGGACAGGTCCAATGCTTGGACACTAAACCATTAGACCTTTAAAAACTTTCTGGTTTGAAAACAAAAGAACAAAACAAATGAACACACAAACAAAAACCCTAATGCTGCAGTAAGAGGGCAACAGAATTTCCTAAACACGGGGACGAGAGCGGCTGACACACAGGTCTGTGCTTCAGCTGCAGCAAGACTCCATGGGTCCTCAGCCCCCGTCCCCTTGGAGAGCCCATGGCTCTCCTCAGCAGTTATCACTCACGACTCTTCAGTGTCACCTCCTTGTGCCGACACTTAGTCGGTTTTTGCTATGTATGACTGAATTCTTAAATCTGCAGGGAAAACACAAATAGTGACAGATCTGAGCAGTAAATAAGATCCAACGCCTCCCTTCTAGGTTGGAGGTTTTCAGCAAGAGAGATCTACCTGACTTCCTGGTTCTGTCCCAGGGCCACTCTGAAGTCCTGCCTGTACGGATGGAACCTCGTCCATCGCCTTCCACTGTCCAAGTGCCCGTGCCGAAAATGCAGCATACTCCAAAGAAACCAAAAACCGTACTAACTCGTGGCAGATCCTATGCAGCCCCAGTCAAGAGACTTCCCTTTCCCCACTCCTCCGTTTAAAGCTGTATTCAAAATGGCGATACCTACAGACGGCAGGGTTTACCATCAGCGGGTTTTGTGTTAACAGAAAGGAAAGGGACAAACAAAACCATCCGAGCATACAGAGAAACCCTGAGGCAAAAATGGCTTTTCCTGTAGAGTCTTCCACAAGCTGACACGGAGTCACAAGGGACCAGGGCCCTTCTGGGAGGGCAGGCCTTCCTCCATCCACAGAGAGCCGGCTCGGGGAGCCCTGCGGTGGATGCGCCGAAGCCGCAACACATAGAGGAGGATGGACAGGAGGACCACCAGGAAGCAGCCGGAGAACAGGTAGTGGTTGTAGACGAAGGACACGCCCCTCCAGTGCGCATGGCCAGCCCGGAACACCTCCTGCCGGATGTCTCTGTAGGTATGGAGACGATCAGAAACGGACAGTGAGAAGGGTGTGGGGCAGGGCCTGCTGTCCCTGGCCTTCCTCACCTCGGAAATGGGGCAGCAGGCCCGAAGTGGGTTCCCTGCAAACGCTATGCTGTTAACACTGGGACAGTGGCGTGTGAAAACATGTCCGTAAGACCCTACTTAGAGTCTCGGTGACAAAATCTAGTAAGTGTAAGGGTTTTGCTGTTACAAGGGAGTTAATGGAAGGAACACATGCGCGTGGAACTACGTATAATCAGTGACAGCTACCACACAGAATTTCTGGAGCTGACCTAACAAAAATATCAGATAAACATAGTTTTTAATGTAGGGTCCGCTAATCTAGGTCTGTGAACTTGAATGGGAAAATCTGTATGACTTTACTTAACCAACTGTGGACTGGAGTTTACCATCTCCTTTGGACATGAATCTACATAGACAACGTGACAGTCTTAAAAGATTAACTGACACTCCAGTGCTAGGGACAGTGACTGATGTTTTTGCCCATTATGATAGCCCATGCCTCAGCTGTCAGTCGTTACCCTGAAGCAACAAACATGATGGTCTGCTGCCAGACTATAAGTTAGTGGGTTAATAAAGACAGACTCCTACATCACAAATAGGTTTCCTACAAGAGTGTCACAAATGCATTTCAATACAACAATTTCTTCTGCAGTCCTAGACACTGCACTAAGCACTGAAGAGACCCAACACCACAAAGGTCACCACTGAAAGGACCCCTCGGCAGGGTCTAGGGAACAGACCTGGGACACAGGGTGGCACCACAGCGTTGTGTGCCGTGACAGGAAGCACTTGGGGAGGGAGGTGGAGAAGACCCAAGTGAAGTCTGGCTGGTCTCACAGCTCTGACAACATGTCTACAAAATGTAGTCACCAGGAGGCACCGTGCTTCAGAGAAGCATCTTTTGTGATTCTCCCATGTTCATAGCCTACCTCAAAGGCAAAAAACGGGTCCTGTAAAGGATCGCCCCCAGTGTCCACTGCACTTCCTTGTCGTACACCTGCAAGGCTGTCTTCAGGTTTTTGTATGTGACAGGAAAGGAGAAGCCCCTGTGGAACACCTCAAACATCCAGGCTGATTTGAAACACTGATACCTACAAATGCCGAGCACAGACACAAGTCAGACAGGGACCCAGAATGCACCAGGTGGAGACTGTCTGCAGCCTGCAGCAGGCTAGCTCTGAGCAGGCAGACACATATGTGCTTCTAAGTGATTTATCTAGCTCAGGTCTTTGCCCCACACACAGAACAGTTTACCTGTCAAAACTGATTAGCCGGAAACAGTGTCATTTAATCATTACTGTGAGACACATCCCCCATTACATACTGAACAAACATTGCCAAGTTCCAAGTTCCATTCCCATTAGGCCCCAGTCTCTTTATGACAAAATGAAAAAGCAGGATCCTTTCTAGCTGATATTTCCTGATACTAAATGTTTATTAGACGATTTTATTTTATTTTACCTTTTTTTTTTTTTTTTTAACAAAGTACTGGACTGCATGAGTGATAAAAATGGCAATAAATAATAAGACCCAGTCAGTGCACTTGAGTTACGGAAACAAATGGGGATTTTATAAACCAAATCAGAACAGCTTCAATTCACTGGAGGGGCACGGTGAGTGTTCTGGGGCGTCAGAAGGGATGGAGTCTGGCAGAGGGGACAGGAAGATTAAAAGGGACAGCATCTCACATAACTCTGATGATTGGCAGGGCGCGAGCTAACAGGCACAAAGGGAAATTTCTGCAGCAAAGAACTTCACAACTGAGCAGAAAACAAGGACTTGTCCCATGGAAAGAGGCCAAGGGTAGAGAAGGGCAGCGAATCAGGAGGGCGACTAGGCAGGTTAGGACTAGACTGTCCGCTACTCACTTGAGCCGATGGAGGTCAGCATGGGAAGCATACAGTCCTCGGTCAAAGCGCTCCCGCAAGATCGACCACTTTGTGGCACAGTAATCCTAGAAACGATTTCACTTTAAATAAACCATCCCTGAAAGCTTATTATTAAAACAGTTTTTCCACTTGCAAATGATTTACAGAGTTCATATTCATCACAAGCACACGAAACACACAAGCAGAGTGTTGCCTGTGCAGTCAATGCAAGGCTTGGAACTCTGAGTCCCTGGTGATAAGCAAACCCTGTATTTGTTCTTTATCCTGAAATCCTGCCCACTACTGACCTCCTCAAACCTGTTTAGTTCTTCCATTGTCACGGAACCAGAATAAGCTTTGGCAAAGTGACACAGTATTTGGCCTGTTCAAATTGAGTCCCCAGGTCTGGGGCAGACTTATTACTGGGTGAGGATGGTGATGGAGCAGTCACTTAGAGTCACATTAACTGCTCACACCCCCTGAGCACTGTGCCCTTTTGAAGGACACCTGACCTCCCAACAGGACTCCTCTCCACAGGGTGAAGAAGCTGGGGCTTAGGGAAGTGGTGTGACAGGAGCACAAGGGAATGCTCTTGGCCTGGGGCAAGAGTCAGGAAGGGAAACATCAGGAATGAAGAAACACACAGGGAAGGTACACAGAGTGAGGGGCCACCAGCTGCCTGCCATGCTGAGAGGACACTGAGCTGCTGAGAACAGGGAATGACAGGCTAAGATCCATGGAGTTCAGCCTGTGGAACTGCCAGAGATTTTAAACAGTACGGCAAGGTGATGCTTGAGAGCTTCAGGCAGAACACCCCAGGGCAGCATGCAGGATGAACACCATAGACCAGACACAGAACCAAGTGGACAGTCCTGGTGAGCCAGAGGCTTGGCAAGGACAATGACAATAGAACTGGAAGCAGGGACAGGCTTGAGAAATACTCGAGACAAAATATCACTTATTCTGTGTGTGCTGGGAGGGGGCAGGGGCGGGGACACAGCTGAAAGACAGAAAAGCAAAGGGGTTGGGGACACAGCTCAGTGAGACAGCATTTGCCTAGCATGTACCCTAGCCCTGGGTTCTATCTCCAGCTCTAAACATGAAATAATACAAGAGCTATGCCTGGAGGAATGGGACTAGACGGTTGGTGATGCCATCAACAAAGATGGCACAAGAGAGACAGAAAAAAGGGAAAACTGGATTTCTCTGGAATTAGGAAACTCAATGGGCAAAATCAGAGACTGAACATCAGGAGCCAGACAACTATGGCATGGATGGGACAATCTATGAATCTATGAACTCAAAGGGCAATGAGCCATGGCTGGAAGACAAGGGTCATCAAGGCTGATGAGGTATGACAAGTGGGAAAGCAGAGGGAACAGGATCATAGGACTATCCTGGTCGCTGTGGGGTGAGAGGCTGCTGAGAGGATCCTGAGATGCAGCCATCAAAAATCAACTTAAGACTCTGATCTGTACATTCTTGGTAACCAACGTGGTTAGCAGAGCTTAGATTTTCTTCGTTGACTTCTTCCCTCCCACAGCTGAAGGGAAAGGACGTCACAGTGGCACACTACAACCACCTTTCCCTCCAAGCATGATGGAGGCGGGACCTGCAGCCCGCACAGTCTCTCCACAGCATGAATTTTCTTGACGCGTTACCTTGGCAGCTTTAGTAAATTTAGCAGCATTGTAGTCTCCCCCCATCCGCAGGACGTCCTCGGTGCAATAGTAGAATTCAGAGAAGCCATAGAATTCACTGTTCTGAAAGTGGATTGGGGGCTGGTAGATTCCATTGAGGGAAGTCTGTGTCTCATTGGTTTTGTTCATGAAAGGCTGGAGGGTCTCTCGACACAGGTCAAAATCTCCTGTCCCCCGAAGGTACAGGGTCTGCCCATTTTGCTGGATCTCATCTTTAATGTCCAGAGGCAAGCAGGGGTCCAGGAATGGAGCATCAGGAGTCAGACCAGTCTGTTTACCCAGGAGCCTGTGGCACAAAGAACCATTTACCATGAGACCTATGTTACACTACCTTGGACAAGTGGCTGGAAGCCAGTGTTCTCCTAACATGGGTCCCACCAAACTGTGTGTCTGAATACAAAATGTCCCAAAGTTAGAACATTAGGAAGTTAGGACTTCCTGTAGAGATTCACAATCACATACACAGGCATGCTGAGTCCAAGAAACTAAGCCTTGAGATAACCTGATTTTTTCATTTATTTATTATGTGTGTGTGTGTGTGTGTGTGTATGTACACGTGTCTGGAGACTAGAGAACAACTTGCAGAAGTTGGTTGACTCCTTCTATATGTGGGTCCCATGACTGAACTAAAGTCATCAGGCTTGAGCAGCAAGTGCCTCTAGTTGTAGAGCCATATCAAGGCTTGACGGGATGCTCTTGATGCTCATCAATACGATCTGACAGGGTGTCTGCTGAGGACCCAGCAACCATGTGGTCCACAACCCCACTCTGCCATTGCTGCCTGACTTTAACGTTAGAGAGCTAGGTGTTGACCATGAAAGAAGTAACTTGTCCTGGAAACCAGGCTGTGTGTTTCAGAAAAACAAGATACACATTGCTAGAAGGCTATTGTCAGACTAAGCATGGAAGATTAGAAAACTGGGGAAAAGTAATTCTAGAAGAGTATAGAACCAAATTGCTTGACAAAATGTCATTAAGTTGCTGGTATTTTCTAAAGAAAGCCAAACTGACAGCTCAGTGAAGATGCAGTGTGTCCAGGAGGGAGATGGAGGGAGTCCAGGAAGACAGAATAATTCATAGCCAAAGACCACCTGATGAATATGGAAGCAAAACACAAGGTGTAAGGCTTGAGTCGCTTCATCTGATTTTGTCATCATCACCATCATCGTTGTCAATCAACTATCGGCCTAGATAGAAGTAGGTAACAGCATCACCATCATCATCGTCATCATTCAACTATTGGCCTCGATGGTAGTAGGCAGTAGCTGCACCATAGGCTCTGAGGAGCCCTGTGAAAAGAACTGTCAGCCTTGTTGTACCTGACATATACCAGGCTCGTCATATCCCAGAGAGATGTTCTGTCCTCCCACTGTGTGTGCATATTCAAGCAATTGGTAAACAGAAAACCAAACTTTTGAAAACGGAAGTGATGTTCCTGTTGGGTACCACGTCATGGGCCCCACTGTTAGGAGTTGGACACTGCTGGAGTCTCTCTCTTTCTCTGACGGTCTTTTCTAACAAGCTGTGCATTCCTCAGTTCAGGGCTATTCATAATGTCTTGAGTGCAATCAATAAAGGTCTTTGCCATAAAGCTATTACTTTAAAGAAATCAATCACCACTCTAAGTGGCAGAGATAGGTAGGAATTTCAAGGCTCAATTAACGGCATGTTTGTAGTTATCAGAAATTCTGAGACCTTAAATGAGTATCTCACACCACCACTGCCCTTCATGTGGTTTAGGAGTGCCACTGGACTATACATTATGCAAAGCTTTTTTCTTTAATAAAACACAATTAATAAAACTCAGGAGTCAGAAGGAAGAATTTAGTAAATCTATGAAAGTAAGATTCAAATTTATATTCTTATTTTAAGATTTTAAAAGACTATTATAAAAAATATAACAAAATGTTTTAGACATTTTTAAAACAAAAAGCAAAACACACGCACACAGCAAGCACCATGGGACTTAGGATGTTGTAATTAACACCTCTCAATTAGCTTTTAAAGTAACTCCAGCTCCAGGGGATCTAATGCTCTCTTCGGACTTCCATGGGCACTGCTTTCAATATGATGTACCTATACACATAAAAATAACTAAGAAAATTTTTGAAAAAGATTAAAGTAGTCAAGAAAATATACTATTACTTAGCTCAAAAATTAGCATTTCTCCTTAAAAATGTTCTATGAAAACAAACCAGATGCAAGAAAAGCAAGGTGTCCAACATGCCTAGACTCTGCTCTGATTTCAAACCACTTCTCTGTTCTTCTTGGCATATTTCAAATAAGTAGTTGGTATATAGTTAAACTTACTATTATTATTTTAAGACAGGCCCTTGCTCTGTACCCCCAGGTGGCCTGAACCTATGTAGATCAGGCTGGCCTCAAACTCACAGAGACTTACCTGCCTCTACTCCTGAGTGCTGGCATTAAAAGCATGAGCCACCACACCTAGCTAAACTTACAAAATCTGAACTGACAGGAGTGGTGCCCTCCACAAATTTCTAATTCTTTCTTTCTTTCTTTCTTTCTTTCTTTCTTTCTTTCTTTCTTTCTTTCTTTCTTTCTTTCTTTCTTTCTCTCTCTCTCTCTCTCTCTCTCTCTCTCTCTCTCTCTCTTCTCTTTCTTTCTTTCTTTCTTTCTTTTTCTTAGATGTACTTATTGAGATAGGGTCTTATCATATAGGCTTCACAGGCATGTACCAGCATACCTAGCGTACAAATATTTTAAGACCACTAAAATTGCTTCAAGATCACTCCTTATTCTTAACACCTTTCACTATGGTTCTCATCTACCAGTGTCCAATGTCTCTAGAACATTCCTTATTTGAGGCTTTCTGGGGACAAGGGTATCTGCTGAGGGTGAGCCTCAGGGGGCACCAGCAGTACCGTGTCGCTGTCTGAGCTTTCCCAGGCCGCTGCCATCAGCCACACTATCACTCAGGAACAACTGTAGTCTATCGTGATAGTGAGGTTTCCACCCTATCAGATGGGGTGGGGGGGGAGCGAGGAGAATGGGGGGAGAACGAAAATATGATATGCAAGTATGAAAGCAGGTCAACTGTGGCACAGTGGGGTGGTGCCCGGACCCTAAGAGCCTCTCAGTCCTTCCAGCACAGTGGCAGCTTACAAAAAGCTACTCGGCCTACATCTGGTTTGGATTAAGAGGGAGATAGGCCTGCAGGTGCCTGCTGAGGAGCAGGTGTTGTACCTGTTTTTCTGAACCGTGCTGGCAAATAATCTGTCTTCATATCTCTGCCGAGCAGCATTACCACCGAACCCAAGAAATGTGGCCACGTAGACTCGGTACACATGCTCAGTCTGGTGGACATCACACCCCAGGTTGAATTCAGCTAACAAATTTTTAGCTACTTCTTCCTATAGGCATAAGGATGACACATTTCAGTATTTTAAAGCAACTTTAGCGCTGGTTAAACAAGAAGGGCCTAGAAAGAGTTATGTCTTAAGAGCAGCAGATTCGCTCTATCTCCCAAGGATGCTCTAGCCTCTTTCATAATTCAGTATGCTGATTCTAACTAGGGAATTATAGATGCGGCTCATGGGTGGTGTTAGGGCTTCCTGAAAGGGGGGTCAGTACTACAGTTCCTCTCCCCTCTGACCCATAAGTATACTTATGGGCCCCTCTGCTGTGGAAATATACCCAATCACAGTTAAGTTCTAATACACAAAGACACGTTTATAACAATAAAAGCCTCGATATTAAGGGGAGGTTAGGTTAATGGCAGTAATCAACAGCTTATAGAAGAATACACTGTGCACTGCAACTAAAAGGCACAAAATCATACAGAAGGTAAAAACATAACAACCACATTTTTGAAAGTATACACAGGAATAAACATAATGGAAAGAAATTCACCAAAACACTAACGATGATTTTTTTTTTTTATGATGTTGAATCCAGGGAGAATTTTTACTCTTCTGTTTTCCCTAAGCTTTCTTTATGAGCACTTGATACTTTACAGTGAAGAAAGAAAGCATGAGTGGTAGTCTCTAGATGCATATCTGGACTGGGAAGTGGGACTCACAGGCTCGAATGCTTGAATTTCCAAAGCACTTTCCCAAAGAGCTCAATAAAGACAGCAATAACACCTCCTGAGCACACACTATGGGCCTGAGTGCTAGTCACAAGTCAACCATTCAGTGGTCCAGGATGCAGGGGCTTTCATTTACATTTTCAGAAGAGACTGGCTCACAGAAGTTACAGGACTTGCAGGTCACACAGCTAAGAGGAACAGGGTGATACTGCCAGCTAGCCTTATTCAGCTCCATGGCCTGACTCAGAGCCACCACTTTGGGAGAGACAATGTAGGAGACCACACTTTGGTGTCAACTTACATCTGGACAGAAACAGTAATGAGAGACATGGTAACTCTGGGGACACGTATGGAAATGGCTCTGGTGTCCTCTTTGCAAGAAACAGCCTGCTGATGACCACACACCCTGACTGACAGCACTGAAGGGATGAAGGGATGATGGCGTGAACTCAATGTGGAGCGCTAGGTACCAACCTCAATACTTTCCAGAAAAGTTCAAAATCATTAAAAACCAAAACTGATTCTGACTTTAGAAACAGGATGCTATCGTATATTTTAAAGTGGCTGGAGAGAAAACATAAACAAAAGCTCGAGCATGCAACTGACATATATACCAGAGGAAAATTCTAAGTTCGGAAAACAAACCAGCTAGGCTCAATGTACAAACGTAACCGGCTCAGCTGAGGCCTGCCTCCTTCTCCAGCCTCCTTCCTCCTGGGATGAGAAGGTGGGACCCCAGCAAGCAGGGTAAGGATGTGTTCAGACTCAGGAAACAAAACGAAAATGGATGGAGACATGTTAAATGAAAACCGAACCAAACAGAAGGCAATTTGCACAGATAATGACCTGGTGCGAGGAGGCAAAGCTTACAGTTTTGGGGACTTCGTACGCTATCTGAGTGGACACGCCTCCCATGTCAAGAATACCAGCTGTCCTTTTCCGGACGATGGCTTCGCTGCTCTCGCTACCCGGGATGTTGACTTCCACAATCGCCTCATCATCTGGAGAAAGAAGTGTCCACTCAGCAGATGCCTCAGGAGGCATTCTCCGCTTTGAGGGCCACCCCGTCCACTCCTCCGGATGGACTCAACAGCAGCTGAGCCGGCCACTTGCTCACTCCACCCCACGCACTTAGCCGTCTCACGTGTAGCTCCTTTTCTGCCCTTGGGTCGGATGTGAACCACGGCTGTAACTTCCAACTAGAACGGTATAGAAATGTGGCACTTACCATCTTCAATGTGCTCAAACCGTCCAAGGACAAAATTAATGCCGATCCAAGCATACACACCTAGACATTTCAGAGCAAATTAAGAAAAATCAGGTTTTAAACCTCTGATCAACTTGGTCTGAGAAAGCTTCTCCCTTGTTTTAAGACAGAATCATCAAATAACACATTTCTACTGACATTTTATCTTCTAGTGGTTTTTACAAGAACTCTGAATTTTAATACTCATGCTTTACATCAGGCGTATCTGTTAAAAATGTAAATTCTAATCTTTCCTGTGTCTTTATCACCTGTGCAGCTGCCAAGTGTCAGGTTATTCATGACAACATTCCCTACAACCATTTTCCACTGTCACCCGATTTTTGTCACTATGCAGTGGAGGTAACAAGCTAATCAATCTTCCATGGCAACCACCTCTATCCCGCCCTGTTGGGCTGGTCCACAGAATAAACGTCAAAGCTACAGGCCGACAACTCAAGACATATCCAGCTTTCAACATCACCACCACCTTCCCACAGGGCCATGATCCAGCCAACAAAAACCTGTATCTGTCCACAGTGGCATCCCTTCCCACCTGCAGTAACAGTGATCATTTCTTCTGCTCGGACCATGCTTCCTCTACCGTCTAGGATAGCTCCCTTATTCTCTTCCCAGAGGTTCCACTTGGAATCATTACGAACTGGGCAGAGGAGGGAGAGAGGCCTTTCTCTCTCAGACTCCCAGGATATATTTTCTGTATCTTCCTTTGGCCATAAAAACTGACCCCTTAAAATTCTGAGGTCCTTATTTGTCTATAATGAACTCGTTTGTCTGTCCATCCAATTCCATATTTCCCAAGGTCTTCCCATAGGGAACACCTGCTAGAGTGGTAAGCAACACGGGAATAGATACTGTACTCCTGGGTCTCTGCTTCTAGTAAACAATTTCACTGACTGGCCATTTCTTACTCCAGTGGAATGATTTCTCTGAAACAAAACTAGTATTTTCTCAGTTCATCAAAGGCAAGAATTACTCCTTGTTAGAAGTAAGTCAGAGGTTCATGGGCCAGAAAGCTTTACCAGCAGGGTAAGGAACACAGAATTCCTCTACCAGTCTGTTCAAAATTCCCTAAATGTGGTAAGGACAGATGAGTTATGCTTAACAGCTTTCGGGTTATATAATACAGACTGGCCATATACAAAACTAATTTAGTCATTTAAAAGAGTATTTCAAGGCTATGATTTCCAGTAACTCAATAAAACACACAGTGTGGGGGAGCCTCTGAAGGAACAGCTTCTGACACTTTAGACTGAAGGTAGGATACCAACCTTCTTGTTTCCCTGAAATGACTTCGGCGTGGGAATCAGAAAACAGGAAATCAAAGTGCACAGGGATGTCTGTCAGGAGGTCTTCCAGAATGGCTTTCTGCTGGCTTCAAGGCAATCGTGAAATTTACATGTCAAAATCAGACCCTCAATTTTTTGTTTTGAGAAGAAAAACAAAAACAAAAAGCCTTGCGGCTCTGGTATATCCTACATGAAACAGTTAACTGTAAAACTAGAGTGATTCATTGAAAAGGCTGCTTATCTCAGGAATGTCCTTCCCAAATGAAACGGTTACGTGAGTCATGTGATTCTTGGCTCCGTGGGTAGAGTGCTCACCCAGCAGGTACCAAGCCCTGAGTTCCAGCCCCAGCACTGCATACACTGGGCTTGGTGGTACAAACCCATAATCCCAGCATTTGAAAGGTGGAGGTAGAAGAATTGGAAATTTAAGGTCAAGCTCAGCTACATATTTAGTTTGAGGCTAACCTGGGCTATGAGACTCACCCCTCATGTCTTTGCAAGGATGAGCACAAATAAGGAGATTAAAAGTTCTCTGGTGAGGTGTGCCTAAGAGAACAGCTCTGGGACTATCCAGATGTTCAGTGCCACGATGGCGTTGACAGGGACGGAAAGGAAGAAGGCCCCCCTCCCAAAGGCCCCCCTCCAGGCTGTGGAAGATCACCTTTCTGGAAGCACTCTCATTCCAGCTGTACAGAGAATGTAGAGCGGTGTCTCTTTGTGTTTTGCCCGTGGCACATGTTCCGCAGCAAAGCTCAGAAGTGGAGAAATGTAATCGCTGACTTTTTCTGGAGAGGTAGCAAACTCTGAGATTCCTGTAGAAACAGACATTTGGGTGAGCAGGGGTGAGCAAGGGGGGTAATGGAGCTAAGAGTAAATCTCTTCAGTGAGCTGAATCTGGAGAAACTCAGGCTTCACTTTGTATTGTCCTAGCTCTGTCTGTTCCTCTGCTTCCACACCAGTTCCAGGGGCTCCAATGCCTTCTTCTGGCCTCCCTAAGCACTGGTAACGTGTGGTATACACACACATACACTCAGGCACACACATAGTAAGTGAATACTACCATTTAAAAAAAGCTACCATAAAAGCTAGGTATTAAAATCCTTGTTTATGAAAATCCACTAATGTTATTTATATTTCTCAGGTGGAGGGTACTAAGCTCTACTAGTTATTACTTATCAACACTCTATTTTAAACCTCTTATGTCATGTTATAATTATTGTATTTACTGGGTATAGCATGATGACCAGACTCAGGAGCACAATGTGGAACAATCGAAGGGAGCGACTAGCGTGTCCATCTCATTGAATATTTAATACTTCTTTGTGTCTCTCTAACATTTAAAAAGGTAAATTCATTGGCTAGTCTGCATTTAATATTTTAGCATTCACCCACTAGTGAGAGATAAAATAAAAGCTGATATTTCTGTTATGCTCTGTAGCTCACTGTTTTAAATCAGATCTCAGTGGGTATTGGTCATGGAAAGCTCACTTTAAAATGTTCCATTCCCAAAGCTTCTGACAGGATACCATCTATGGAAAAGGCAGAGATGCTCAGAAGGTTGGAGACTGCTGCTTAAATTATTTAGTGAGGAAGCCAAGGCTTAGAAATAATCCCACTTTTAAAAACTGGATGTATTTACACTCACTCTTTTTAAGTCCCAGGGTTACCCTTATAAATAATCAAGAACATAAAAAATACATCAGGGCAAGTGGAACCTAGGGACCTGAGGCAGAAGGACTGTAAATGGAAAGTTAACTCAAGTATCTTTGTAAAAGAGTCTCAAAAAACAAAGAGTTCTGGACAGATAGCTTCGCGGTGGAGCACTTGTCTAGCATATATGACTCCTAGGATCAATACCAGTACCACAAAAGAAAAAGAAAGGGGCCAGGGAGGGGAGGAGAGAGAAAAGAGAAAAGAAGAGGAAGTAGGTAAGGAAGGAAAAATAGTTTTTTTAAAACTACTAATATACAACAACATTTAAACAAATAATATGCCACTATTTAAAGAACAGATTGTCAAGGGTTATCTGAAAATTCCTATCTTTAAGGAAGAGCTACCAAATAGGAAAAACAACAAAACACACAAAAAAACAAACCCTCCACAACAATGTCAACTAGCATGAGCAGACATCACGGGGCTACCATGATGGTGACCACGGGTGACAAAAACACATAGGCTGTAGGTGTCTGATCAAGATGTTGGTCACATTTACAACAGACAGAAAAGGAAATTGGAAAGTGAGACACAGCCAGCAGCCACTGGGTCTTGAGCTCCAAAGCACGGCTAGGCAGTATGGAGCTGGAGAGGACGAAATGAGTGCTATCACAGAATACTGGAGCCCAGAACCTGGTTCCCATCCTCAGCCGTTCTCACCCCATACCGGGTTTAATTTTCATCACCACCGGCTTTCGGTTTTTGTCCCTCATCTGTCTGATGTCCAGTAGATCATGGGGATTGCCGTTGTGCCGAGGCCAGCAATAGACAAATATCCGAGAGCCACTACTGCCGCAGTCCACCACAATGCCATAGTTCACGTTGGGGTTGTTGGTGTCTGTAGCCTCAACATCTGTGACTCTAGCCAAGTACCTTGTTTAGAAACACACGAATGTTGTTATTTAAACAGAGCGCCATCCTGCTCTGACATAGAAAGCATACTATAGAAGCACACACCAGTGAGCTCCATGCTGTGTAATGATCTCTCTCTGGCACTCCCTGTACAGCCAGATGATGGTTCAAAAGAAGACCAAACAAATGCTGCCAACAGGGAACCTCTGATTCAGGTACCTGCTCACCTCTCCTTAACACACTCTGTACAGGTTCCAAAGAGAAAACTGTTTCCAAAGTACAAACGTTAACTCAGAACCCAGCTTAAAACAGACAGGGGCTCCTGATTTTGTGATTATCCCAGGGCCTCTTCCAGCATGGACCCTGCAGCCGGCTGTCAGGCACTTCCACACCGTCTAATTTATTCACAGGTAGTCAGCACTAGGTCCAGTTCCCACAGCCACGTGCTCCTTATATGCCGGCCACAACATGATGGTGCCAGAGCTAAGTGTTCTTGTCTCTCTGATGTTCATTTGCTGGGAGAATAACCCTGGGTTAGATCACCTCCCAGAGGTGATCAGAGCAGGAGGATGGAGACCTCGGAGTCACCCAAGCCTTCCCACTAAGTGAACAGGGACACACTCCTCACCGGACACAAACTCTGCTGGCACCCTGCTCTTGGACTTCCCAGCCTCCAGAGCTTTGAGAAACACAACTCCACGGCCTGTAAGCCACCCGGTGTTTCTGTCTGTTCCGTGGCTGGAACAAAGTTAGTCAGAAGGTAAGATGTTCCTTCTGGAACACAGAAGTCTCGTGTCTCTTACCTTTGAAATTTCTTGTCCCTGGACAGCCATCCATACTTGTTGCGGATTATGACGACAGAAAAGTATACAAGGGAGACAGCGGCAGCCAGGACGCTGATGACGACGATCTGGCGTAAATTGGTGTTCAGAATTCGAGGGCAGCCCAGTGGAGAGATGCTAAAATGCCAAGAAGCAGGGAAGAGACAGGAAATGCCGATCCTGGAATTCCAAGGGAAACACTGTAAAGCAACATGCTCGGATGAGACCTGGCCTCACCTGAACAGATGTTCAGCACGAGCTCCCCCTGCTCCCTGCCTGCCGGTGCCTGTACTTGGTATGCCGCACGCCGCTGTTTGGTTATGGAGCACATTATCATGAAATGATATCATAATGAGAGTGATGCCCTGCTGGTTATGACACTCCTGCATTTGCCCCCTTTCTTGGGTGTATTACAAAAATATCCTGCATTTTCCAAAAAGAGATTCCAGTTTACAGGTTTACCCAGATAATCTATACTGAAACCCAGTTTAAGGAGGATGATAGCAAAGGGAGACGGAGGATACAGAAACAGCATGCTGTGAGCTACCCCATAAACGCCAGCAGCCAAATGGCCCAACATCGTACAGTAATGAGTCAAGGCTTAGGAGAAGTGAGATTTTTTTAAAAAACAGGCAATTCTAAGGTAAATTTCTTCCGGATAAACCAGTAATGGGAGAGAAAAGTATCTTTCAACAGTATCTC
>JAMJFZ010002413.1:0-75206 GCA_026225945.1 Cricetomys ansorgei | reverse complement strand
CGTAGGGTTAAGCTTCCAGACCGGCTTGAGACCAAGGCAGTAACTTTCAACTGGGGCTCAAGTGCCAACATTTGGCTCCTGGCTAACTCTGCGGAGGCAGGCAACTTCCACGGAGGCTCCTTCACGCCTGGACTCTGAACCCTTCTGCCCCAGCAATGAGCAAACAAGCTCATTGCTGGGGCAGAAGGGTTCAGAGAATCCATTCAGGGACCCTTCGGGACACATGGATAGCCTCTTCTCGCTGCCCTGAAAACCTCCCTTCTTCAGACCCTGCTCATTTGCACTCCCACCCGTGACTCCTGATCCTTCTGCTGAGCCACTGGGTCCCTGTTCTTAAATTCCACGAACCCCTTCCTGTTTTGTCCCGGGTTCTTTCTGCTCACAGGAACTTGTGGCTGATGCTCCCCTTTGCATCTTTGCAGTAGGCAAGATCAAGGAGCCCTCCTCCATTATGGGTCAATGTCAGCTTTTTCACTTACACCAGCTGCTTCTTTCAAGGGTCAGCAGACTGGATGTTCGAACCACTGGAACGGTAGCCACATGTAGGAGCTAGCATGTAGACACTGAGTACTGAATCCAGGCCCCTGCTAGGGCAAGCAGGCATCATAAATGCTCTGGAGGTGATTTTGTAGAAAACAACTCTCCCTTTGGATGCCAGCACATCTCCATCATCTGATTTCTTCATTGCTGGTAGAAACGTTCTGCCACGCTTGTGGACATGGGCCTGTCACCGAGCTGCAACAGTGCTTGAAGCAGAAGCATGGGTTGTCTGTGAGGGGAGCTCAGATAGATCCTATCTCAAAAAACTGAAAGGGAATGAATAGAAAAGACAAGGAAAGGAAACGAAAGGAAAGCAAAGGAAATGTTTGGATCGTACCTCTCCAGGATTCACAAAGTCCTGGGTTTGATCCTGAGCACCCAAACACTTAAGAGAAACAGAAGGTTCTAACAGGGCCTGTGCATATGAGGCAGCAATTCTCATGCAGCGGGCACAACCAATGTGGAGCGTGAAGAACATTGTCCCAGGATTCGATTAAGAACTGCTGCGTGTCAGACATTTGCATTAAGATTCATACAAGTTGCTTCGCAAAACAAAAGTTGCTAATTAGCAACAGAAGAACTTCATTATCGGGGTCCCCACAACACGAGAAAGTGTATTCAAGTGTGGCGGTCTTAGGAAGGTTGAGAACCACTGTGTAGAAATAAGTCACACCTGAGTGAATCATGCTCCATAGCAGATCATGATCAGCCCTTAGTGATTGTGGAGACTTGCTATACTGGGGGTGCTGAATCAAATATTGTAGGGGCATTTCGGACATGTAAACAGCCACTTTGGTCATTTCTCTTTATGACCCCTTTTGCCATGAACAGGTGTCAATGTTCTTTCGAACCCAACGCTGATCCCCTCAGGATGTGGTGTTCATTTCTGAACTTTGTCCTGTAACTCGAGAAGCGCCATGCGTTGTTCCCACCATGGAATACACTATTTCGGGCAAACCGACTGTGTGTCCATGAGACACAATCATGTGAATGGCTTCAAAAACATCTCCAGTCCCCTGTGAAGCTAGGGTTCAGCCTCCAGACCAGCTTGAGACAGATGCAGTTACTATCAAGTGGGACACGTGCGCCACCGTGTGGCAGCAGACTGCCACTGCGGAGGCAGGCAGCTTCCAGGGAGTTGCCTTCATGGTTGCCCTCTGAACCCTTCTGCCCCAGCCATGAGCAGTAACTGCTCATGGCTGGGGCAGAAGGGTTCAGAGAATTCATTCAAGGACCCTTCCGGACACGTGGTGAGCCTCTTCTCGCCGCCATGAGAACCTCCCTTCTTCTGACTATGCTCAGGCGCACCCTCACCCGTGCGTCCTGATCCTCCTGCTGAGCCCCAGGGTCCTCTCTCTAAAATTCCAGGAACCCCTTCCGGTCCTTTCCCTGGTTCTTTCTGCTTACAAGATCTTGTGGCTGACTCTACTCTTTGCTTTTTTCCCGGGGCAAGATCAAGGAGCCCTCCACCATTACGGGTCAATGTCAGCTTTTTAACTTACAGGAGCTGGTCTCTGCAGGGGTCACCAATGTGGATGTTGGAACTTCTGCAAGGTAGCCACATAGAGCGGCTACCATCTAGATGCTGAGGACTGAATCCAGGCCCCTGCGAGGTCACTCAGACATCATAAACGCTTGCAGGTTTTCTTGGAGAAAAAAATTCTCATATATGATGCCTGCACATCTCCACCTTCTGATCCCATCATTGTTTGGAAGAAGGTCTGCAATGCTTGGGGACACAGCCTGTACCGAAACACAAGGGTGACTGAGTCGGAAGGATGGAATGTATGAGCAGAGAACCAGGAACGATCCTGACTCGGAAATTTAGAAACGAAACAATAGAAAAGAAAGAAGGAAAAGAAATGAAAAGGAAAAAAGGAAGAAAAGGTTCGGGTCGTACCTCTCAAGTATTCACAAAGTCCTGGGTTTGATTCTGAACACTCAACCACTTAAAGGAAACCAAAGGTTATAAAAGGGCCTGTGCATATAGGCCAGCAATTCTCATGCTGAGGGGCTCAAGCCAGTTGGGGCTTGAGCGACTGTGTCCCAGGTTTCGATTAAGAACTGCTGCATGTCAGACATTTGCAATACGTTTGATAGAAGTAGCTTTGCAAAACAACACTTACAAGTTAGCAACAGAATAATTTCATTGTTGGGGTTCTCACAACACGAGGAATTGTCTTCAAGTGTGGCAGTCGCAGGAAGTTTGACAACCACTGTGTAGAAACAAGTCACAGCTGACTGAATCATGCTCGACAGCAGATCGTGATCAGACCGTAGTGATTGTGGAGAGTCGGTATTTTGTGGGTCCTGAATCAAATATTGTAGGGTCACTTCGGACTTGTAAACAGCCGCTTTGGCCATTTTATTTTATGACCCCTTTTGCCAAGAACAGATGTCAATGATCTTTCCAAGCCCACGACGATCCCCTCAGGATGTGGTGTTCATTTCTGACTTTGTCCTGTAAATCGAGAAACGCCATGCACTGTTCCAATCACGGAATCCACTATTTCGGGCACACCGACCGTGTTTCCCTGAGACACAGGCATGCAAATGCCTTCCAAAACATCTCCAGTCCCCTGTGACGCGAGGGTTAAGCTTCCAGACCGGCTTGAGACCAAGGCAGTAACTTTCAACTGGGGCTCAAGTGCCAACATTTGGCTCCTGGCTAACTCTGCGGAGGCAGGCAACTTCCACGGAGGCTCCTTCACGCCTGGACTCTGAACCCTTCTGCCCCAGCAATGAGCAAACAAGCTCATTGCTGGGGCAGAAGGGTTCAGAGAATCCATTCAGGGACCCTTCGGGACACATGGATAGCCTCTTCTCGCTGCCCTGAAAACCTCCCTTCTTCAGACCCTGCTCATTTGCACTCCCACCCGTGACTCCTGATCCTTCTGCTGAGCCACTGGGTCCCTGTTCTTAAATTCCACGAACCCCTTCCTGTTTTGTCCCGGGTTCTTTCTGCTCACAGGAACTTGTGGCTGATGCTCCCCTTTGCATCTTTGCAGTAGGCAAGATCAAGGAGCCCTCCTCCATTATGGGTCAATGTCAGCTTTTTCACTTACACCAGCTGCTTCTTTCAAGGGTCAGCAGACTGGATGTTCGAACCACTGGAACGGTAGCCACATGTAGGAGCTAGCATGTAGACACTGAGTACTGAATCCAGGCCCCTGCTAGGGCAAGCAGGCATCATAAATGCTCTGGAGGTGATTTTGTAGAAAACAACTCTCCCTTTGGATGCCAGCACATCTCCATCATCTGATTTCTTCATTGCTGGTAGAAACGTTCTGCCACGCTTGTGGACATGGGCCTGTCACCGAGCTGCAACAGTGCTTGAAGCAGAAGCATGGGTTGTCTGTGAGGGGAGCTCAGATAGATCCTATCTCAAAAAACTGAAAGGGAATGAATAGAAAAGACAAGGAAAGGAAACGAAAGGAAAGCAAAGGAAATGTTTGGATCGTACCTCTCCAGGATTCACAAAGTCCTGGGTTTGATCCTGAGCACCCAAACACTTAAGAGAAACAGAAGGTTCTAACAGGGCCTGTGCATATGAGGCAGCAATTCTCATGCAGCGGGCACAACCAATGTGGAGCGTGAAGAACATTGTCCCAGGATTCGATTAAGAACTGCTGCGTGTCAGACATTTGCATTAAGATTCATACAAGTTGCTTCGCAAAACAAAAGTTGCTAATTAGCAACAGAAGAACTTCATTATCGGGGTCCCCACAACACGAGAAAGTGTATTCAAGTGTGGCGGTCTTAGGAAGGTTGAGAACCACTGTGTAGAAATAAGTCACACCTGAGTGAATCATGCTCCATAGCAGATCATGATCAGCCCTTAGTGATTGTGGAGACTTGCTATACTGGGGGTGCTGAATCAAATATTGTAGGGGCATTTCGGACATGTAAACAGCCACTTTGGTCATTTCTCTTTATGACCCCTTTTGCCATGAACAGGTGTCAATGTTCTTTCGAACCCAACGCTGATCCCCTCAGGATGTGGTGTTCATTTCTGAACTTTGTCCTGTAACTCGAGAAGCGCCATGCGTTGTTCCCACCATGGAATACACTATTTCGGGCAAACCGACTGTGTGTCCATGAGACACAATCATGTGAATGGCTTCAAAAACATCTCCAGTCCCCTGTGAAGCTAGGGTTCAGCCTCCAGACCAGCTTGAGACAGATGCAGTTACTATCAAGTGGGACACGTGCGCCACCGTGTGGCAGCAGACTGCCACTGCGGAGGCAGGCAGCTTCCAGGGAGTTGCCTTCATGGTTGCCCTCTGAACCCTTCTGCCCCAGCCATGAGCAGTAACTGCTCATGGCTGGGGCAGAAGGGTTCAGAGAATTCATTCAAGGACCCTTCCGGACACGTGGTGAGCCTCTTCTCGCCGCCATGAGAACCTCCCTTCTTCTGACTATGCTCAGGCGCACCCTCACCCGTGCGTCCTGATCCTCCTGCTGAGCCCCAGGGTCCTCTCTCTAAAATTCCAGGAACCCCTTCCGGTCCTTTCCCTGGTTCTTTCTGCTTACAAGATCTTGTGGCTGACTCTACTCTTTGCTTTTTTCCCCGGGGCAAGATCAAGGAGCCCTCCACCATTACGGGTCAATGTCAGCTTTTTAACTTACAGGAGCTGGTCTCTGCAGGGGTCACCAATGTGGATGTTGGAACTTCTGCAAAGGTAGCCACATAGAGCGGCTACCATCTAGATGCTGAGGACTGAATCCAGGCCCCTGCGAGGTCACTCAGACATCATAAACGCTTGCAGGTTTTCTTGGAGAAAAAAATTCTCATATATGATGCCTGCACATCTCCACCTTCTGATCCCATCATTGTTTGGAAGAAGGTCTGCAATGCTTGGGGACACAGCCTGTACCGAAACACAAGGGTGACTGAGTCGGAAGGATGGAATGTATGAGCAGAGAACCAGGAACGATCCTGACTCGGAAATTTAGAAACGAAACAATAGAAAAGAAAGAAGGAAAAGAAATGAAAAGGAAAAAAGGAAGAAAAGGTTCGGGTCGTACCTCTCAAGTATTCACAAAGTCCTGGGTTTGATTCTGAACACTCAACCACTTAAAGGAAACCAAAGGTTATAAAAGGGCCTGTGCATATAGGCCAGCAATTCTCATGCTGAGGGGCTCAAGCCAGTTGGGGCTTGAGCGACTGTGTCCCAGGTTTCGATTAAGAACTGCTGCATGTCAGACATTTGCAATACGTTTGATAGAAGTAGCTTTGCAAAACAACACTTACAAGTTAGCAACAGAATAATTTCATTGTTGGGGTTCTCACAACACGAGGAATTGTCTTCAAGTGTGGCAGTCGCAGGAAGTTTGACAACCACTGTGTAGAAACAAGTCACAGCTGACTGAATCATGCTCGACAGCAGATCGTGATCAGACCGTAGTGATTGTGGAGAGTCGGTATTTTGTGGGTCCTGAATCAAATATTGTAGGGTCACTTCGGACTTGTAAACAGCCGCTTTGGCCATTTTATTTTATGACCCCTTTTGCCAAGAACAGATGTCAATGATCTTTCCAAGCCCACGACGATCCCCTCAGGATGTGGTGTTCATTTCTGACTTTGTCCTGTAAATCGAGAAACGCCATGCACTGTTCCAATCACGGAATCCACTATTTCGGGCAAACCGACCGTGTTTCCCTGAGACACAGGCATGCAAATGCCTTCCAAAACATCTCCAGTCCCCTGTGACGCGAGGGTTAAGCTTCCAGACCGGCTTGAGACCAAGGCAGTAACTTTCAACTGGGGCTCAAGTGCCAACATTTGGCTCCTGGCTAACTCTGCGGAGGCAGGCAACTTCCACGGAGGCTCCTTCACGCCTGGACTCTGAACCCTTCTGCCCCAGCAATGAGCAAACAAGCTCATTGCTGGGGCAGAAGGGTTCAGAGAATCCATTCAGGGACCCTTCGGGACACATGGATAGCCTCTTCTCGCTGCCCTGAAAACCTCCCTTCTTCAGACCCTGCTCATTTGCACTCCCACCCGTGACTCCTGATCCTTCTGCTGAGCCACTGGGTCCCTGTTCTTAAATTCCACGAACCCCTTCCTGTTTTGTCCCGGGTTCTTTCTGCTCACAGGAACTTGTGGCTGATGCTCCCCTTTGCATCTTTGCAGTAGGCAAGATCAAGGAGCCCTCCTCCATTATGGGTCAATGTCAGCTTTTTCACTTACACCAGCTGCTTCTTTCAAGGGTCAGCAGACTGGATGTTCGAACCACTGGAACGGTAGCCACATGTAGGAGCTAGCATGTAGACACTGAGTACTGAATCCAGGCCCCTGCTAGGGCAAGCAGGCATCATAAATGCTCTGGAGGTGATTTTGTAGAAAACAACTCTCCCTTTGGATGCCAGCACATCTCCATCATCTGATTTCTTCATTGCTGGTAGAAACGTTCTGCCACGCTTGTGGACATGGGCCTGTCACCGAGCTGCAACAGTGCTTGAAGCAGAAGCATGGGTTGTCTGTGAGGGGAGCTCAGATAGATCCTATCTCAAAAAACTGAAAGGGAATGAATAGAAAAGACAAGGAAAGGAAACGAAAGGAAAGCAAAGGAAATGTTTGGATCGTACCTCTCCAGGATTCACAAAGTCCTGGGTTTGATCCTGAGCACCCAAACACTTAAGAGAAACAGAAGGTTCTAACAGGGCCTGTGCATATGAGGCAGCAATTCTCATGCAGCGGGCACAACCAATGTGGAGCGTGAAGAACATTGTCCCAGGATTCGATTAAGAACTGCTGCGTGTCAGACATTTGCATTAAGATTCATACAAGTTGCTTCGCAAAACAAAAGTTGCTAATTAGCAACAGAAGAACTTCATTATCGGGGTCCCCACAACACGAGAAAGTGTATTCAAGTGTGGCGGTCTTAGGAAGGTTGAGAACCACTGTGTAGAAATAAGTCACACCTGAGTGAATCATGCTCCATAGCAGATCATGATCAGCCCTTAGTGATTGTGGAGACTTGCTATACTGGGGGTGCTGAATCAAATATTGTAGGGGCATTTCGGACATGTAAACAGCCACTTTGGTCATTTCTCTTTATGACCCCTTTTGCCATGAACAGGTGTCAATGTTCTTTCGAACCCAACGCTGATCCCCTCAGGATGTGGTGTTCATTTCTGAACTTTGTCCTGTAACTCGAGAAGCGCCATGCGTTGTTCCCACCATGGAATACACTATTTCGGGCAAACCGACTGTGTGTCCATGAGACACAATCATGTGAATGGCTTCAAAAACATCTCCAGTCCCCTGTGAAGCTAGGGTTCAGCCTCCAGACCAGCTTGAGACAGATGCAGTTACTATCAAGTGGGACACGTGCGCCACCGTGTGGCAGCAGACTGCCACTGCGGAGGCAGGCAGCTTCCAGGGAGTTGCCTTCATGGTTGCCCTCTGAACCCTTCTGCCCCAGCCATGAGCAGTAACTGCTCATGGCTGGGGCAGAAGGGTTCAGAGAATTCATTCAAGGACCCTTCGGACACGTGGTGAGCCTCTTCTCGCCGCCATGAGAACCTCCCTTCTTCTGACTATGCTCAGGCGCACCCTCACCCGTGCGTCCTGATCCTCCTGCTGAGCCCCAGGGTCCTCTCTCTAAAATTCCAGGAACCCCTTCCGGTCCTTTCCCTGGTTCTTTCTGCTTACAAGATCTTGTGGCTGACTCTACTCTTTGCTTTTTTCCCCGGGGCAAGATCAAGGAGCCCTCCACCATTACGGGTCAATGTCAGCTTTTTAACTTACAGGAGCTGGTCTCTGCAGGGGTCACCAATGTGGATGTTGGAACTTCTGCAAAGGTAGCCACATAGAGCGGCTACCATCTAGATGCTGAGGACTGAATCCAGGCCCCTGCGAGGTCACTCAGACATCATAAACGCTTGCAGGTTTTCTTGGAGAAAAAAATTCTCATATATGATGCCTGCACATCTCCACCTTCTGATCCCATCATTGTTTGGAAGAAGGTCTGCAATGCTTGGGGACACAGCCTGTACCGAAACACAAGGGTGACTGAGTCGGAAGGATGGAATGTATGAGCAGAGAACCAGGAACGATCCTGACTCGGAAATTTAGAAACGAAACAATAGAAAAGAAAGAAGGAAAAGAAATGAAAAGGAAAAAAGGAAGAAAAGGTTCGGGTCGTACCTCTCAAGTATTCACAAAGTCCTGGGTTTGATTCTGAACACTCAACCACTTAAAGGAAACCAAAGGTTATAAAAGGGCCTGTGCATATAGGCCAGCAATTCTCATGCTGAGGGGCTCAAGCCAGTTGGGGCTTGAGCGACTGTGTCCCAGGTTTCGATTAAGAACTGCTGCATGTCAGACATTTGCAATACGTTTGATAGAAGTAGCTTTGCAAAACAACACTTACAAGTTAGCAACAGAATAATTTCATTGTTGGGGTTCTCACAACACGAGGAATTGTCTTCAAGTGTGGCAGTCGCAGGAAGTTTGACAACCACTGTGTAGAAACAAGTCACAGCTGACTGAATCATGCTCGACAGCAGATCGTGATCAGACCGTAGTGATTGTGGAGAGTCGGTATTTTGTGGGTCCTGAATCAAATATTGTAGGGTCACTTCGGACTTGTAAACAGCCGCTTTGGCCATTTTATTTTATGACCCCTTTTGCCAAGAACAGATGTCAATGATCTTTCCAAGCCCACGACGATCCCCTCAGGATGTGGTGTTCATTTCTGACTTTGTCCTGTAAATCGAGAAACGCCATGCACTGTTCCAATCACGGAATCCACTATTTCGGGCACACCGACCGTGTTTCCCTGAGACACAGGCATGCAAATGCCTTCCAAAACATCTCCAGTCCCCTGTGACGCGAGGGTTAAGCTTCCAGACCGGCTTGAGACCAAGGCAGTAACTTTCAACTGGGGCTCAAGTGCCAACATTTGGCTCCTGGCTAACTCTGCGGAGGCAGGCAACTTCCACGGAGGCTCCTTCACGCCTGGACTCTGAACCCTTCTGCCCCAGCAATGAGCAAACAAGCTCATTGCTGGGGCAGAAGGGTTCAGAGAATCCATTCAGGGACCCTTCGGGACACATGGATAGCCTCTTCTCGCTGCCCTGAAAACCTCCCTTCTTCAGACCCTGCTCATTTGCACTCCCACCCGTGACTCCTGATCCTTCTGCTGAGCCACTGGGTCCCTGTTCTTAAATTCCACGAACCCCTTCCTGTTTTGTCCCGGGTTCTTTCTGCTCACAGGAACTTGTGGCTGATGCTCCCCTTTGCATCTTTGCAGTAGGCAAGATCAAGGAGCCCTCCTCCATTATGGGTCAATGTCAGCTTTTTCACTTACACCAGCTGCTTCTTTCAAGGGTCAGCAGACTGGATGTTCGAACCACTGGAACGGTAGCCACATGTAGGAGCTAGCATGTAGACACTGAGTACTGAATCCAGGCCCCTGCTAGGGCAAGCAGGCATCATAAATGCTCTGGAGGTGATTTTGTAGAAAACAACTCTCCCTTTGGATGCCAGCACATCTCCATCATCTGATTTCTTCATTGCTGGTAGAAACGTTCTGCCACGCTTGTGGACATGGGCCTGTCACCGAGCTGCAACAGTGCTTGAAGCAGAAGCATGGGTTGTCTGTGAGGGGAGCTCAGATAGATCCTATCTCAAAAAACTGAAAGGGAATGAATAGAAAAGACAAGGAAAGGAAACGAAAGGAAAGCAAAGGAAATGTTTGGATCGTACCTCTCCAGGATTCACAAAGTCCTGGGTTTGATCCTGAGCACCCAAACACTTAAGAGAAACAGAAGGTTCTAACAGGGCCTGTGCATATGAGGCAGCAATTCTCATGCAGCGGGCACAACCAATGTGGAGCGTGAAGAACATTGTCCCAGGATTCGATTAAGAACTGCTGCGTGTCAGACATTTGCATTAAGATTCATACAAGTTGCTTCGCAAAACAAAAGTTGCTAATTAGCAACAGAAGAACTTCATTATCGGGGTCCCCACAACACGAGAAAGTGTATTCAAGTGTGGCGGTCTTAGGAAGGTTGAGAACCACTGTGTAGAAATAAGTCACACCTGAGTGAATCATGCTCCATAGCAGATCATGATCAGCCCTTAGTGATTGTGGAGACTTGCTATACTGGGGGTGCTGAATCAAATATTGTAGGGGCATTTCGGACATGTAAACAGCCACTTTGGTCATTTCTCTTTATGACCCCTTTTGCCATGAACAGGTGTCAATGTTCTTTCGAACCCAACGCTGATCCCCTCAGGATGTGGTGTTCATTTCTGAACTTTGTCCTGTAACTCGAGAAGCGCCATGCGTTGTTCCCACCATGGAATACACTATTTCGGGCAAACCGACTGTGTGTCCATGAGACACAATCATGTGAATGGCTTCAAAAACATCTCCAGTCCCCTGTGAAGCTAGGGTTCAGCCTCCAGACCAGCTTGAGACAGATGCAGTTACTATCAAGTGGGACACGTGCGCCACCGTGTGGCAGCAGACTGCCACTGCGGAGGCAGGCAGCTTCCAGGGAGTTGCCTTCATGGTTGCCCTCTGAACCCTTCTGCCCCAGCCATGAGCAGTAACTGCTCATGGCTGGGGCAGAAGGGTTCAGAGAATTCATTCAAGGACCCTTCCGGACACGTGGTGAGCCTCTTCTCGCCGCCATGAGAACCTCCCTTCTTCTGACTATGCTCAGGCGCACCCTCACCCGTGCGTCCTGATCCTCCTGCTGAGCCCCAGGGTCCTCTCTCTAAAATTCCAGGAACCCCTTCCGGTCCTTTCCCTGGTTCTTTCTGCTTACAAGATCTTGTGGCTGACTCTACTCTTTGCTTTTTTCCCCGGGGCAAGATCAAGGAGCCCTCCACCATTACGGGTCAATGTCAGCTTTTTAACTTACAGGAGCTGGTCTCTGCAGGGGTCACCAATGTGGATGTTGGAACTTCTGCAAAGGTAGCCACATAGAGCGGCTACCATCTAGATGCTGAGGACTGAATCCAGGCCCCTGCGAGGTCACTCAGACATCATAAACGCTTGCAGGTTTTCTTGGAGAAAAAAATTCTCATATATGATGCCTGCACATCTCCACCTTCTGATCCCATCATTGTTTGGAAGAAGGTCTGCAATGCTTGGGGACACAGCCTGTACCGAAACACAAGGGTGACTGAGTCGGAAGGATGGAATGTATGAGCAGAGAACCAGGAACGATCCTGACTCGGAAATTTAGAAACGAAACAATAGAAAAGAAAGAAGGAAAAGAAATGAAAAGGAAAAAAGGAAGAAAAGGTTCGGGTCGTACCTCTCAAGTATTCACAAAGTCCTGGGTTTGATTCTGAACACTCAACCACTTAAAGGAAACCAAAGGTTATAAAAGGGCCTGTGCATATAGGCCAGCAATTCTCATGCTGAGGGGCTCAAGCCAGTTGGGGCTTGAGCGACTGTGTCCCAGGTTTCGATTAAGAACTGCTGCATGTCAGACATTTGCAATACGTTTGATAGAAGTAGCTTTGCAAAACAACACTTACAAGTTAGCAACAGAATAATTTCATTGTTGGGGTTCTCACAACACGAGGAATTGTCTTCAAGTGTGGCAGTCGCAGGAAGTTTGACAACCACTGTGTAGAAACAAGTCACAGCTGACTGAATCATGCTCGACAGCAGATCGTGATCAGACCGTAGTGATTGTGGAGAGTCGGTATTTTGTGGGTCCTGAATCAAATATTGTAGGGTCACTTCGGACTTGTAAACAGCCGCTTTGGCCATTTTATTTTATGACCCCTTTTGCCAAGAACAGATGTCAATGATCTTTCCAAGCCCACGACGATCCCCTCAGGATGTGGTGTTCATTTCTGACTTTGTCCTGTAAATCGAGAAACGCCATGCACTGTTCCAATCACGGAATCCACTATTTCGGGCACACCGACCGTGTTTCCCTGAGACACAGGCATGCAAATGCCTTCCAAAACATCTCCAGTCCCCTGTGACGCGAGGGTTAAGCTTCCAGACCGGCTTGAGACCAAGGCAGTAACTTTCAACTGGGGCTCAAGTGCCAACATTTGGCTCCTGGCTAACTCTGCGGAGGCAGGCAACTTCCACGGAGGCTCCTTCACGCCTGGACTCTGAACCCTTCTGCCCCAGCAATGAGCAAACAAGCTCATTGCTGGGGCAGAAGGGTTCAGAGAATCCATTCAGGGACCCTTCGGGACACATGGATAGCCTCTTCTCGCTGCCCTGAAAACCTCCCTTCTTCAGACCCTGCTCATTTGCACTCCCACCCGTGACTCCTGATCCTTCTGCTGAGCCACTGGGTCCCTGTTCTTAAATTCCACGAACCCCTTCCTGTTTTGTCCCGGGTTCTTTCTGCTCACAGGAACTTGTGGCTGATGCTCCCCTTTGCATCTTTGCAGTAGGCAAGATCAAGGAGCCCTCCTCCATTATGGGTCAATGTCAGCTTTTTCACTTACACCAGCTGCTTCTTTCAAGGGTCAGCAGACTGGATGTTCGAACCACTGGAACGGTAGCCACATGTAGGAGCTAGCATGTAGACACTGAGTACTGAATCCAGGCCCCTGCTAGGGCAAGCAGGCATCATAAATGCTCTGGAGGTGATTTTGTAGAAAACAACTCTCCCTTTGGATGCCAGCACATCTCCATCATCTGATTTCTTCATTGCTGGTAGAAACGTTCTGCCACGCTTGTGGACATGGGCCTGTCACCGAGCTGCAACAGTGCTTGAAGCAGAAGCATGGGTTGTCTGTGAGGGGAGCTCAGATAGATCCTATCTCAAAAAACTGAAAGGGAATGAATAGAAAAGACAAGGAAAGGAAACGAAAGGAAAGCAAAGGAAATGTTTGGATCGTACCTCTCCAGGATTCACAAAGTCCTGGGTTTGATCCTGAGCACCCAAACACTTAAGAGAAACAGAAGGTTCTAACAGGGCCTGTGCATATGAGGCAGCAATTCTCATGCAGCGGGCACAACCAATGTGGAGCGTGAAGAACATTGTCCCAGGATTCGATTAAGAACTGCTGCGTGTCAGACATTTGCATTAAGATTCATACAAGTTGCTTCGCAAAACAAAAGTTGCTAATTAGCAACAGAAGAACTTCATTATCGGGGTCCCCACAACACGAGAAAGTGTATTCAAGTGTGGCGGTCTTAGGAAGGTTGAGAACCACTGTGTAGAAATAAGTCACACCTGAGTGAATCATGCTCCATAGCAGATCATGATCAGCCCTTAGTGATTGTGGAGACTTGCTATACTGGGGGTGCTGAATCAAATATTGTAGGGGCATTTCGGACATGTAAACAGCCACTTTGGTCATTTCTCTTTATGACCCCTTTTGCCATGAACAGGTGTCAATGTTCTTTCGAACCCAACGCTGATCCCCTCAGGATGTGGTGTTCATTTCTGAACTTTGTCCTGTAACTCGAGAAGCGCCATGCGTTGTTCCCACCATGGAATACACTATTTCGGGCAAACCGACTGTGTGTCCATGAGACACAATCATGTGAATGGCTTCAAAAACATCTCCAGTCCCCTGTGAAGCTAGGGTTCAGCCTCCAGACCAGCTTGAGACAGATGCAGTTACTATCAAGTGGGACACGTGCGCCACCGTGTGGCAGCAGACTGCCACTGCGGAGGCAGGCAGCTTCCAGGGAGTTGCCTTCATGGTTGCCCTCTGAACCCTTCTGCCCCAGCCATGAGCAGTAACTGCTCATGGCTGGGGCAGAAGGGTTCAGAGAATTCATTCAAGGACCCTTCCGGACACGTGGTGAGCCTCTTCTCGCCGCCATGAGAACCTCCCTTCTTCTGACTATGCTCAGGCGCACCCTCACCCGTGCGTCCTGATCCTCCTGCTGAGCCCCAGGGTCCTCTCTCTAAAATTCCAGGAACCCCTTCCGGTCCTTTCCCTGGTTCTTTCTGCTTACAAGATCTTGTGGCTGACTCTACTCTTTGCTTTTTTCCCCGGGGCAAGATCAAGGAGCCCTCCACCATTACGGGTCAATGTCAGCTTTTTAACTTACAGGAGCTGGTCTCTGCAGGGGTCACCAATGTGGATGTTGGAACTTCTGCAAAGGTAGCCACATAGAGCGGCTACCATCTAGATGCTGAGGACTGAATCCAGGCCCCTGCGAGGTCACTCAGACATCATAAACGCTTGCAGGTTTTCTTGGAGAAAAAAATTCTCATATATGATGCCTGCACATCTCCACCTTCTGATCCCATCATTGTTTGGAAGAAGGTCTGCAATGCTTGGGGACACAGCCTGTACCGAAACACAAGGGTGACTGAGTCGGAAGGATGGAATGTATGAGCAGAGAACCAGGAACGATCCTGACTCGGAAATTTAGAAACGAAACAATAGAAAAGAAAGAAGGAAAAGAAATGAAAAGGAAAAAAGGAAGAAAAGGTTCGGGTCGTACCTCTCAAGTATTCACAAAGTCCTGGGTTTGATTCTGAACACTCAACCACTTAAAGGAAACCAAAGGTTATAAAAGGGCCTGTGCATATAGGCCAGCAATTCTCATGCTGAGGGGCTCAAGCCAGTTGGGGCTTGAGCGACTGTGTCCCAGGTTTCGATTAAGAACTGCTGCATGTCAGACATTTGCAATACGTTTGATAGAAGTAGCTTTGCAAAACAACACTTACAAGTTAGCAACAGAATAATTTCATTGTTGGGGTTCTCACAACACGAGGAATTGTCTTCAAGTGTGGCAGTCGCAGGAAGTTTGACAACCACTGTGTAGAAACAAGTCACAGCTGACTGAATCATGCTCGACAGCAGATCGTGATCAGACCGTAGTGATTGTGGAGAGTCGGTATTTTGTGGGTCCTGAATCAAATATTGTAGGGTCACTTCGGACTTGTAAACAGCCGCTTTGGCCATTTTATTTTATGACCCCTTTTGCCAAGAACAGATGTCAATGATCTTTCCAAGCCCACGACGATCCCCTCAGGATGTGGTGTTCATTTCTGACTTTGTCCTGTAAATCGAGAAACGCCATGCACTGTTCCAATCACGGAATCCACTATTTCGGGCACACCGACCGTGTTTCCCTGAGACACAGGCATGCAAATGCCTTCCAAAACATCTCCAGTCCCCTGTGACGCGAGGGTTAAGCTTCCAGACCGGCTTGAGACCAAGGCAGTAACTTTCAACTGGGGCTCAAGTGCCAACATTTGGCTCCTGGCTAACTCTGCGGAGGCAGGCAACTTCCACGGAGGCTCCTTCACGCCTGGACTCTGAACCCTTCTGCCCCAGCAATGAGCAAACAAGCTCATTGCTGGGGCAGAAGGGTTCAGAGAATCCATTCAGGGACCCTTCGGGACACATGGATAGCCTCTTCTCGCTGCCCTGAAAACCTCCCTTCTTCAGACCCTGCTCATTTGCACTCCCACCCGTGACTCCTGATCCTTCTGCTGAGCCACTGGGTCCCTGTTCTTAAATTCCACGAACCCTTCCTGTTTTGTCCCGGGTTCTTTCTGCTCACAGGAACTTGTGGCTGATGCTCCCCTTTGCATCTTTGCAGTAGGCAAGATCAAGGAGCCCTCCTCCATTATGGGTCAATGTCAGCTTTTTCACTTACACCAGCTGCTTCTTTCAAGGGTCAGCAGACTGGATGTTCGAACCACTGGAACGGTAGCCACATGTAGGAGCTAGCATGTAGACACTGAGTACTGAATCCAGGCCCCTGCTAGGGCAAGCAGGCATCATAAATGCTCTGGAGGTGATTTTGTAGAAAACAACTCTCCCTTTGGATGCCAGCACATCTCCATCATCTGATTTCTTCATTGCTGGTAGAAACGTTCTGCCACGCTTGTGGACATGGGCCTGTCACCGAGCTGCAACAGTGCTTGAAGCAGAAGCATGGGTTGTCTGTGAGGGGAGCTCAGATAGATCCTATCTCAAAAAACTGAAAGGGAATGAATAGAAAAGACAAGGAAAGGAAACGAAAGGAAAGCAAAGGAAATGTTTGGATCGTACCTCTCCAGGATTCACAAAGTCCTGGGTTTGATCCTGAGCACCCAAACACTTAAGAGAAACAGAAGGTTCTAACAGGGCCTGTGCATATGAGGCAGCAATTCTCATGCAGCGGGCACAACCAATGTGGAGCGTGAAGAACATTGTCCCAGGATTCGATTAAGAACTGCTGCGTGTCAGACATTTGCATTAAGATTCATACAAGTTGCTTCGCAAAACAAAAGTTGCTAATTAGCAACAGAAGAACTTCATTATCGGGGTCCCCACAACACGAGAAAGTGTATTCAAGTGTGGCGGTCTTAGGAAGGTTGAGAACCACTGTGTAGAAATAAGTCACACCTGAGTGAATCATGCTCCATAGCAGATCATGATCAGCCCTTAGTGATTGTGGAGACTTGCTATACTGGGGGTGCTGAATCAAATATTGTAGGGGCATTTCGGACATGTAAACAGCCACTTTGGTCATTTCTCTTTATGACCCCTTTTGCCATGAACAGGTGTCAATGTTCTTTCGAACCCAACGCTGATCCCCTCAGGATGTGGTGTTCATTTCTGAACTTTGTCCTGTAACTCGAGAAGCGCCATGCGTTGTTCCCACCATGGAATACACTATTTCGGGCAAACCGACTGTGTGTCCATGAGACACAATCATGTGAATGGCTTCAAAAACATCTCCAGTCCCCTGTGAAGCTAGGGTTCAGCCTCCAGACCAGCTTGAGACAGATGCAGTTACTATCAAGTGGGACACGTGCGCCACCGTGTGGCAGCAGACTGCCACTGCGGAGGCAGGCAGCTTCCAGGGAGTTGCCTTCATGGTTGCCCTCTGAACCCTTCTGCCCCAGCCATGAGCAGTAACTGCTCATGGCTGGGGCAGAAGGGTTCAGAGAATTCATTCAAGGACCCTTCGGACACGTGGTGAGCCTCTTCTCGCCGCCATGAGAACCTCCCTTCTTCTGACTATGCTCAGGCGCACCCTCACCCGTGCGTCCTGATCCTCCTGCTGAGCCCCAGGGTCCTCTCTCTAAAATTCCAGGAACCCCTTCCGGTCCTTTCCCTGGTTCTTTCTGCTTACAAGATCTTGTGGCTGACTCTACTCTTTGCTTTTTTCCCCGGGGCAAGATCAAGGAGCCCTCCACCATTACGGGTCAATGTCAGCTTTTTAACTTACAGGAGCTGGTCTCTGCAGGGGTCACCAATGTGGATGTTGGAACTTCTGCAAAGGTAGCCACATAGAGCGGCTACCATCTAGATGCTGAGGACTGAATCCAGGCCCCTGCGAGGTCACTCAGACATCATAAACGCTTGCAGGTTTTCTTGGAGAAAAAAATTCTCATATATGATGCCTGCACATCTCCACCTTCTGATCCCATCATTGTTTGGAAGAAGGTCTGCAATGCTTGGGGACACAGCCTGTACCGAAACACAAGGGTGACTGAGTCGGAAGGATGGAATGTATGAGCAGAGAACCAGGAACGATCCTGACTCGGAAATTTAGAAACGAAACAATAGAAAAGAAAGAAGGAAAAGAAATGAAAAGGAAAAAAGGAAGAAAAGGTTCGGGTCGTACCTCTCAAGTATTCACAAAGTCCTGGGTTTGATTCTGAACACTCAACCACTTAAAGGAAACCAAAGGTTATAAAAGGGCCTGTGCATATAGGCCAGCAATTCTCATGCTGAGGGGCTCAAGCCAGTTGGGGCTTGAGCGACTGTGTCCCAGGTTTCGATTAAGAACTGCTGCATGTCAGACATTTGCAATACGTTTGATAGAAGTAGCTTTGCAAAACAACACTTACAAGTTAGCAACAGAATAATTTCATTGTTGGGGTTCTCACAACACGAGGAATTGTCTTCAAGTGTGGCAGTCGCAGGAAGTTTGACAACCACTGTGTAGAAACAAGTCACAGCTGACTGAATCATGCTCGACAGCAGATCGTGATCAGACCGTAGTGATTGTGGAGAGTCGGTATTTTGTGGGTCCTGAATCAAATATTGTAGGGTCACTTCGGACTTGTAAACAGCCGCTTTGGCCATTTTATTTTATGACCCCTTTTGCCAAGAACAGATGTCAATGATCTTTCCAAGCCCACGACGATCCCCTCAGGATGTGGTGTTCATTTCTGACTTTGTCCTGTAAATCGAGAAACGCCATGCACTGTTCCAATCACGGAATCCACTATTTCGGGCACACCGACCGTGTTTCCCTGAGACACAGGCATGCAAATGCCTTCCAAAACATCTCCAGTCCCCTGTGACGCGAGGGTTAAGCTTCCAGACCGGCTTGAGACCAAGGCAGTAACTTTCAACTGGGGCTCAAGTGCCAACATTTGGCTCCTGGCTAACTCTGCGGAGGCAGGCAACTTCCACGGAGGCTCCTTCACGCCTGGACTCTGAACCCTTCTGCCCCAGCAATGAGCAAACAAGCTCATTGCTGGGGCAGAAGGGTTCAGAGAATCCATTCAGGGACCCTTCGGGACACATGGATAGCCTCTTCTCGCTGCCCTGAAAACCTCCCTTCTTCAGACCCTGCTCATTTGCACTCCCACCCGTGACTCCTGATCCTTCTGCTGAGCCACTGGGTCCCTGTTCTTAAATTCCACGAACCCCTTCCTGTTTTGTCCCGGGTTCTTTCTGCTCACAGGAACTTGTGGCTGATGCTCCCCTTTGCATCTTTGCAGTAGGCAAGATCAAGGAGCCCTCCTCCATTATGGGTCAATGTCAGCTTTTTCACTTACACCAGCTGCTTCTTTCAAGGGTCAGCAGACTGGATGTTCGAACCACTGGAACGGTAGCCACATGTAGGAGCTAGCATGTAGACACTGAGTACTGAATCCAGGCCCCTGCTAGGGCAAGCAGGCATCATAAATGCTCTGGAGGTGATTTTGTAGAAAACAACTCTCCCTTTGGATGCCAGCACATCTCCATCATCTGATTTCTTCATTGCTGGTAGAAACGTTCTGCCACGCTTGTGGACATGGGCCTGTCACCGAGCTGCAACAGTGCTTGAAGCAGAAGCATGGGTTGTCTGTGAGGGGAGCTCAGATAGATCCTATCTCAAAAAACTGAAAGGGAATGAATAGAAAAGACAAGGAAAGGAAACGAAAGGAAAGCAAAGGAAATGTTTGGATCGTACCTCTCCAGGATTCACAAAGTCCTGGGTTTGATCCTGAGCACCCAAACACTTAAGAGAAACAGAAGGTTCTAACAGGGCCTGTGCATATGAGGCAGCAATTCTCATGCAGCGGGCACAACCAATGTGGAGCGTGAAGAACATTGTCCCAGGATTCGATTAAGAACTGCTGCGTGTCAGACATTTGCATTAAGATTCATACAAGTTGCTTCGCAAAACAAAAGTTGCTAATTAGCAACAGAAGAACTTCATTATCGGGGTCCCCACAACACGAGAAAGTGTATTCAAGTGTGGCGGTCTTAGGAAGGTTGAGAACCACTGTGTAGAAATAAGTCACACCTGAGTGAATCATGCTCCATAGCAGATCATGATCAGCCCTTAGTGATTGTGGAGACTTGCTATACTGGGGGTGCTGAATCAAATATTGTAGGGGCATTTCGGACATGTAAACAGCCACTTTGGTCATTTCTCTTTATGACCCCTTTTGCCATGAACAGGTGTCAATGTTCTTTCGAACCCAACGCTGATCCCCTCAGGATGTGGTGTTCATTTCTGAACTTTGTCCTGTAACTCGAGAAGCGCCATGCGTTGTTCCCACCATGGAATACACTATTTCGGGCAAACCGACTGTGTGTCCATGAGACACAATCATGTGAATGGCTTCAAAAACATCTCCAGTCCCCTGTGAAGCTAGGGTTCAGCCTCCAGACCAGCTTGAGACAGATGCAGTTACTATCAAGTGGGACACGTGCGCCACCGTGTGGCAGCAGACTGCCACTGCGGAGGCAGGCAGCTTCCAGGGAGTTGCCTTCATGGTTGCCCTCTGAACCCTTCTGCCCCAGCCATGAGCAGTAACTGCTCATGGCTGGGGCAGAAGGGTTCAGAGAATTCATTCAAGGACCCTTCCGGACACGTGGTGAGCCTCTTCTCGCCGCCATGAGAACCTCCCTTCTTCTGACTATGCTCAGGCGCACCCTCACCCGTGCGTCCTGATCCTCCTGCTGAGCCCCAGGGTCCTCTCTCTAAAATTCCAGGAACCCCTTCCGGTCCTTTCCCTGGTTCTTTCTGCTTACAAGATCTTGTGGCTGACTCTACTCTTTGCTTTTTTCCCCGGGGCAAGATCAAGGAGCCCTCCACCATTACGGGTCAATGTCAGCTTTTTAACTTACAGGAGCTGGTCTCTGCAGGGGTCACCAATGTGGATGTTGGAACTTCTGCAAAGGTAGCCACATAGAGCGGCTACCATCTAGATGCTGAGGACTGAATCCAGGCCCCTGCGAGGTCACTCAGACATCATAAACGCTTGCAGGTTTTCTTGGAGAAAAAAATTCTCATATATGATGCCTGCACATCTCCACCTTCTGATCCCATCATTGTTTGGAAGAAGGTCTGCAATGCTTGGGGACACAGCCTGTACCGAAACACAAGGGTGACTGAGTCGGAAGGATGGAATGTATGAGCAGAGAACCAGGAACGATCCTGACTCGGAAATTTAGAAACGAAACAATAGAAAAGAAAGAAGGAAAAGAAATGAAAAGGAAAAAAGGAAGAAAAGGTTCGGGTCGTACCTCTCAAGTATTCACAAAGTCCTGGGTTTGATTCTGAACACTCAACCACTTAAAGGAAACCAAAGGTTATAAAAGGGCCTGTGCATATAGGCCAGCAATTCTCATGCTGAGGGGCTCAAGCCAGTTGGGGCTTGAGCGACTGTGTCCCAGGTTTCGATTAAGAACTGCTGCATGTCAGACATTTGCAATACGTTTGATAGAAGTAGCTTTGCAAAACAACACTTACAAGTTAGCAACAGAATAATTTCATTGTTGGGGTTCTCACAACACGAGGAATTGTCTTCAAGTGTGGCAGTCGCAGGAAGTTTGACAACCACTGTGTAGAAACAAGTCACAGCTGACTGAATCATGCTCGACAGCAGATCGTGATCAGACCGTAGTGATTGTGGAGAGTCGGTATTTTGTGGGTCCTGAATCAAATATTGTAGGGTCACTTCGGACTTGTAAACAGCCGCTTTGGCCATTTTATTTTATGACCCCTTTTGCCAAGAACAGATGTCAATGATCTTTCCAAGCCCACGACGATCCCCTCAGGATGTGGTGTTCATTTCTGACTTTGTCCTGTAAATCGAGAAACGCCATGCACTGTTCCAATCACGGAATCCACTATTTCGGGCACACCGACCGTGTTTCCCTGAGACACAGGCATGCAAATGCCTTCCAAAACATCTCCAGTCCCCTGTGACGCGAGGGTTAAGCTTCCAGACCGGCTTGAGACCAAGGCAGTAACTTTCAACTGGGGCTCAAGTGCCAACATTTGGCTCCTGGCTAACTCTGCGGAGGCAGGCAACTTCCACGGAGGCTCCTTCACGCCTGGACTCTGAACCCTTCTGCCCCAGCAATGAGCAAACAAGCTCATTGCTGGGGCAGAAGGGTTCAGAGAATCCATTCAGGGACCCTTCGGGACACATGGATAGCCTCTTCTCGCTGCCCTGAAAACCTCCCTTCTTCAGACCCTGCTCATTTGCACTCCCACCCGTGACTCCTGATCCTTCTGCTGAGCCACTGGGTCCCTGTTCTTAAATTCCACGAACCCCTTCCTGTTTTGTCCCGGGTTCTTTCTGCTCACAGGAACTTGTGGCTGATGCTCCCCTTTGCATCTTTGCAGTAGGCAAGATCAAGGAGCCCTCCTCCATTATGGGTCAATGTCAGCTTTTTCACTTACACCAGCTGCTTCTTTCAAGGGTCAGCAGACTGGATGTTCGAACCACTGGAACGGTAGCCACATGTAGGAGCTAGCATGTAGACACTGAGTACTGAATCCAGGCCCCTGCTAGGGCAAGCAGGCATCATAAATGCTCTGGAGGTGATTTTGTAGAAAACAACTCTCCCTTTGGATGCCAGCACATCTCCATCATCTGATTTCTTCATTGCTGGTAGAAACGTTCTGCCACGCTTGTGGACATGGGCCTGTCACCGAGCTGCAACAGTGCTTGAAGCAGAAGCATGGGTTGTCTGTGAGGGGGGAGCTCAGATAGATCCTATCTCAAAAAACTGAAAGGGAATGAATAGAAAAGACAAGGAAAGGAAACGAAAGGAAAGCAAAGGAAATGTTTGGATCGTACCTCTCCAGGATTCACAAAGTCCTGGGTTTGATCCTGAGCACCCAAACACTTAAGAGAAACAGAAGGTTCTAACAGGGCCTGTGCATATGAGGCAGCAATTCTCATGCAGCGGGCACAACCAATGTGGAGCGTGAAGAACATTGTCCCAGGATTCGATTAAGAACTGCTGCGTGTCAGACATTTGCATTAAGATTCATACAAGTTGCTTCGCAAAACAAAAGTTGCTAATTAGCAACAGAAGAACTTCATTATCGGGGTCCCCACAACACGAGAAAGTGTATTCAAGTGTGGCGGTCTTAGGAAGGTTGAGAACCACTGTGTAGAAATAAGTCACACCTGAGTGAATCATGCTCCATAGCAGATCATGATCAGCCCTTAGTGATTGTGGAGACTTGCTATACTGGGGGTGCTGAATCAAATATTGTAGGGGCATTTCGGACATGTAAACAGCCACTTTGGTCATTTCTCTTTATGACCCCTTTTGCCATGAACAGGTGTCAATGTTCTTTCGAACCCAACGCTGATCCCCTCAGGATGTGGTGTTCATTTCTGAACTTTGTCCTGTAACTCGAGAAGCGCCATGCGTTGTTCCCACCACGGAATACACTATTTCGGGCAAACCGACTGTGTGTCCATGAGACACAATCATGTGAATGGCTTCAAAAACATCTCCAGTCCCCTGTGAAGCTAGGGTTCAGCCTCCAGACCAGCTTGAGACAGATGCAGTTACTATCAAGTGGGACACGTGCGCCACCGTGTGGCAGCAGACTGCCACTGCGGAGGCAGGCAGCTTCCAGGGAGTTGCCTTCATGGTTGCCCTCTGAACCCTTCTGCCCCAGCCATGAGCAGTAACTGCTCATGGCTGGGGCAGAAGGGTTCAGAGAATTCATTCAAGGACCCTTCCGGACACGTGGTGAGCGTGAGCCTCTTCTCGCCGCCATGAGAACCTCCCTTCTTCTGACTATGCTCAGGCGCACCCTCACCCGTGCGTCCTGATCCTCCTGCTGAGCCCCAGGGTCCTCTCTCTAAAATTCCAGGAACCCCTTCCGGTCCTTTCCCTGGTTCTTTCTGCTTACAAGATCTTGTGGCTGACTCTACTCTTTGCTTTTTTCCCCGGGGCAAGATCAAGGAGCCCTCCACCATTACGGGTCAATGTCAGCTTTTTAACTTACAGGAGCTGGTCTCTGCAGGGGTCACCAATGTGGATGTTGGAACTTCTGCCAAGGTAGCCACATAGAGCGGCTACCATCTAGATGCTGAGGACTGAATCCAGGCCCCTGCGAGGTCACTCAGACATCATAAACGCTTGCAGGTGATTCTTGGAGAAAAAAATTCTCCCTATATGGATGCCTGCACATCTCCACCTTCTGATCCCATCATTGTTTGGAAGAAACGTTCTGCAATGCTTGGGGACACAGGCCTGTCACCGAAACTGCAAGGGTGACTTGAAGTCGGAAGGATGGAATGTATGAGCAGAGAAGCTCAGGATACGATCCTGATCTCGGAAATTTAGAAACGAAATGAATAGAAAAGAAAGAAGGAAAAGAAATGAAAAGGAAAGCAAAGGAAGAAAAGGTTCGGGTCGTACCTCTCAAGTATTCACAAAGTCCTGGGTTTGATTCTGAACACTCAACCACTTAAGAGGAAACCAGAAGGTTATAAAAGGGCCTGTGCATATGAGGCAGCAATTCTCATGCAGCGGGCACAACCAATGTGGAGCGTGAAGAACATTGTCCCAGGATTCGATTAAGAACTGCTGCGTGTCAGACATTTGCATTAAGATTCATACAAGTTGCTTCGCAAAACAAAAGTTGCTAATTAGCAACAGAAGAACTTCATTATCGGGGTCCCCACAACACGAGAAAGTGTATTCAAGTGTGGGCGGTCTTAGGAAGGTTGAGAACCACTGTGTATAAGTCACACCTGAGTGAATCATGCTCCATAGCAGATCATGATCAGCCCTTAGTGATTGTGGAGACTTGCTATACTGGGGGTCCTGAATCAAATATTGTAGGGGCATTTCGGACATGTAAACAGCCACTTTGGTCATTTCTCTTTATGACCCCTTTTGCCATGAACAGGTGTCAATGTTCTTTCGAACCCAACGCTGATCCCCTCAGGATGTGGTGTTCATTTCTGAACTTTGTCCTGTAACTCGAGAAGCGCCATGCGTTGTTCCCACCATGGAATACACTATTTCGGGCAAACCGACTGTGTGTCCATGAGACACAATCATGTGAATGGCTTCAAAAACATCTCCAGTCCCCTGTGAAGCTAGGGTTCAGCCTCCAGACCAGCTTGAGACAGATGCAGTTACTATCAAGTGGGACACGTGCGCCACCGTGTGGCAGCAGACTGCCACTGCGGAGGCAGGCAGCTTCCAGGGAGTTGCCTTCATGGTTGCCCTCTGAACCCTTCTGCCCCAGCCATGAGCAGTAACTGCTCATGGCTGGGGCAGAAGGGTTCAGAGAATTCATTCAAGGACCCTTCCGGACACGTGGTGAGCCTCTTCTCGCCGCCATGAGAACCTCCCTTCTTCTGACTATGCTCAGGCGCACCCTCACCCGTGCGTCCTGATCCTCCTGCTGAGCCCCAGGGTCCTCTCTCTAAAATTCCAGGAACCCCTTCCGGTCCTTTCCCTGGTTCTTTCTGCTTACAAGATCTTGTGGCTGACTCTACTCTTTGCTTTTTTCCCCGGGGCAAGATCAAGGAGCCCTCCACCATTACGGGTCAATGTCAGCTTTTTAACTTACAGGAGCTGGTCTCTGCAGGGGTCACCAATGTGGATGTTGGAACTTCTGCAAAGGTAGCCACATAGAGCGGCTACCATCTAGATGCTGAGGACTGAATCCAGGCCCCTGCGAGGTCACTCAGACATCATAAACGCTTGCAGGTTTTCTTGGAGAAAAAAATTCTCATATATGATGCCTGCACATCTCCACCTTCTGATCCCATCATTGTTTGGAAGAAGGTCTGCAATGCTTGGGGACACAGCCTGTACCGAAACACAAGGGTGACTGAGTCGGAAGGATGGAATGTATGAGCAGAGAACCAGGAACGATCCTGACTCGGAAATTTAGAAACGAAACAATAGAAAAGAAAGAAGGAAAAGAAATGAAAAGGAAAAAAGGAAGAAAAGGTTCGGGTCGTACCTCTCAAGTATTCACAAAGTCCTGGGTTTGATTCTGAACACTCAACCACTTAAAGGAAACCAAAGGTTATAAAAGGGCCTGTGCATATAGGCCAGCAATTCTCATGCTGAGGGGCTCAAGCCAGTTGGGGCTTGAGCGACTGTGTCCCAGGTTTCGATTAAGAACTGCTGCATGTCAGACATTTGCAATACGTTTGATAGAAGTAGCTTTGCAAAACAACACTTACAAGTTAGCAACAGAATAATTTCATTGTTGGGGTTCTCACAACACGAGGAATTGTCTTCAAGTGTGGCAGTCGCAGGAAGTTTGACAACCACTGTGTAGAAACAAGTCACAGCTGACTGAATCATGCTCGACAGCAGATCGTGATCAGACCGTAGTGATTGTGGAGAGTCGGTATTTTGTGGGTCCTGAATCAAATATTGTAGGGTCACTTCGGACTTGTAAACAGCCGCTTTGGCCATTTTATTTTATGACCCCTTTTGCCAAGAACAGATGTCAATGATCTTTCCAAGCCCACGACGATCCCCTCAGGATGTGGTGTTCATTTCTGACTTTGTCCTGTAAATCGAGAAACGCCATGCACTGTTCCAATCACGGAATCCACTATTTCGGGCAAACCGACCGTGTTTCCCTGAGACACAGGCATGCAAATGCCTTCCAAAACATCTCCAGTCCCCTGTGACGCGAGGGTTAAGCTTCCAGACCGGCTTGAGACCAAGGCAGTAACTTTCAACTGGGGCTCAAGTGCCAACATTTGGCTCCTGGCTAACTCTGCGGAGGCAGGCAACTTCCACGGAGGCTCCTTCACGCCTGGACTCTGAACCCTTCTGCCCCAGCAATGAGCAAACAAGCTCATTGCTGGGGCAGAAGGGTTCAGAGAATCCATTCAGGGACCCTTCGGGACACATGGATAGCCTCTTCTCGCTGCCCTGAAAACCTCCCTTCTTCAGACCCTGCTCATTTGCACTCCCACCCGTGACTCCTGATCCTTCTGCTGAGCCACTGGGTCCCTGTTCTTAAATTCCACGAACCCCTTCCTGTTTTGTCCCGGGTTCTTTCTGCTCACAGGAACTTGTGGCTGATGCTCCCCTTTGCATCTTTGCAGTAGGCAAGATCAAGGAGCCCTCCTCCATTATGGGTCAATGTCAGCTTTTTCACTTACACCAGCTGCTTCTTTCAAGGGTCAGCAGACTGGATGTTCGAACCACTGGAACGGTAGCCACATGTAGGAGCTAGCATGTAGACACTGAGTACTGAATCCAGGCCCCTGCTAGGGCAAGCAGGCATCATAAATGCTCTGGAGGTGATTTTGTAGAAAACAACTCTCCCTTTGGATGCCAGCACATCTCCATCATCTGATTTCTTCATTGCTGGTAGAAACGTTCTGCCACGCTTGTGGACATGGGCCTGTCACCGAGCTGCAACAGTGCTTGAAGCAGAAGCATGGGTTGTCTGTGAGGGGAGCTCAGATAGATCCTATCTCAAAAAACTGAAAGGGAATGAATAGAAAAGACAAGGAAAGGAAACGAAAGGAAAGCAAAGGAAATGTTTGGATCGTACCTCTCCAGGATTCACAAAGTCCTGGGTTTGATCCTGAGCACCCAAACACTTAAGAGAAACAGAAGGTTCTAACAGGGCCTGTGCATATGAGGCAGCAATTCTCATGCAGCGGGCACAACCAATGTGGAGCGTGAAGAACATTGTCCCAGGATTCGATTAAGAACTGCTGCGTGTCAGACATTTGCATTAAGATTCATACAAGTTGCTTCGCAAAACAAAAGTTGCTAATTAGCAACAGAAGAACTTCATTATCGGGGTCCCCACAACACGAGAAAGTGTATTCAAGTGTGGCGGTCTTAGGAAGGTTGAGAACCACTGTGTAGAAATAAGTCACACCTGAGTGAATCATGCTCCATAGCAGATCATGATCAGCCCTTAGTGATTGTGGAGACTTGCTATACTGGGGGTGCTGAATCAAATATTGTAGGGGCATTTCGGACATGTAAACAGCCACTTTGGTCATTTCTCTTTATGACCCCTTTTGCCATGAACAGGTGTCAATGTTCTTTCGAACCCAACGCTGATCCCCTCAGGATGTGGTGTTCATTTCTGAACTTTGTCCTGTAACTCGAGAAGCGCCATGCGTTGTTCCCACCATGGAATACACTATTTCGGGCAAACCGACTGTGTGTCCATGAGACACAATCATGTGAATGGCTTCAAAAACATCTCCAGTCCCCTGTGAAGCTAGGGTTCAGCCTCCAGACCAGCTTGAGACAGATGCAGTTACTATCAAGTGGGACACGTGCGCCACCGTGTGGCAGCAGACTGCCACTGCGGAGGCAGGCAGCTTCCAGGGAGTTGCCTTCATGGTTGCCCTCTGAACCCTTCTGCCCCAGCCATGAGCAGTAACTGCTCATGGCTGGGGCAGAAGGGTTCAGAGAATTCATTCAAGGACCCTTCCGGACACGTGGTGAGCCTCTTCTCGCCGCCATGAGAACCTCCCTTCTTCTGACTATGCTCAGGCGCACCCTCACCCGTGCGTCCTGATCCTCCTGCTGAGCCCCAGGGTCCTCTCTCTAAAATTCCAGGAACCCCTTCCGGTCCTTTCCCTGGTTCTTTCTGCTTACAAGATCTTGTGGCTGACTCTACTCTTTGCTTTTTTCCCCGGGGCAAGATCAAGGAGCCCTCCACCATTACGGGTCAATGTCAGCTTTTTAACTTACAGGAGCTGGTCTCTGCAGGGGTCACCAATGTGGATGTTGGAACTTCTGCAAAGGTAGCCACATAGAGCGGCTACCATCTAGATGCTGAGGACTGAATCCAGGCCCCTGCGAGGTCACTCAGACATCATAAACGCTTGCAGGTTTTCTTGGAGAAAAAAATTCTCATATATGATGCCTGCACATCTCCACCTTCTGATCCCATCATTGTTTGGAAGAAGGTCTGCAATGCTTGGGGACACAGCCTGTACCGAAACACAAGGGTGACTGAGTCGGAAGGATGGAATGTATGAGCAGAGAACCAGGAACGATCCTGACTCGGAAATTTAGAAACGAAACAATAGAAAAGAAAGAAGGAAAAGAAATGAAAAGGAAAAAAGGAAGAAAAGGTTCGGGTCGTACCTCTCAAGTATTCACAAAGTCCTGGGTTTGATTCTGAACACTCAACCACTTAAAGGAAACCAAAGGTTATAAAAGGGCCTGTGCATATAGGCCAGCAATTCTCATGCTGAGGGGCTCAAGCCAGTTGGGGCTTGAGCGACTGTGTCCCAGGTTTCGATTAAGAACTGCTGCATGTCAGACATTTGCAATACGTTTGATAGAAGTAGCTTTGCAAAACAACACTTACAAGTTAGCAACAGAATAATTTCATTGTTGGGGTTCTCACAACACGAGGAATTGTCTTCAAGTGTGGCAGTCGCAGGAAGTTTGACAACCACTGTGTAGAAACAAGTCACAGCTGACTGAATCATGCTCGACAGCAGATCGTGATCAGACCGTAGTGATTGTGGAGAGTCGGTATTTTGTGGGTCCTGAATCAAATATTGTAGGGTCACTTCGGACTTGTAAACAGCCGCTTTGGCCATTTTATTTTATGACCCCTTTTGCCAAGAACAGATGTCAATGATCTTTCCAAGCCCACGACGATCCCCTCAGGATGTGGTGTTCATTTCTGACTTTGTCCTGTAAATCGAGAAACGCCATGCACTGTTCCAATCACGGAATCCACTATTTCGGGCAAACCGACCGTGTTTCCCTGAGACACAGGCATGCAAATGCCTTCCAAAACATCTCCAGTCCCCTGTGACGCGAGGGTTAAGCTTCCAGACCGGCTTGAGACCAAGGCAGTAACTTTCAACTGGGGCTCAAGTGCCAACATTTGGCTCCTGGCTAACTCTGCGGAGGCAGGCAACTTCCACGGAGGCTCCTTCACGCCTGGACTCTGAACCCTTCTGCCCCAGCAATGAGCAAACAAGCTCATTGCTGGGGCAGAAGGGTTCAGAGAATCCATTCAGGGACCCTTCGGGACACATGGATAGCCTCTTCTCGCTGCCCTGAAAACCTCCCTTCTTCAGACCCTGCTCATTTGCACTCCCACCCGTGACTCCTGATCCTTCTGCTGAGCCACTGGGTCCCTGTTCTTAAATTCCACGAACCCCTTCCTGTTTTGTCCCGGGTTCTTTCTGCTCACAGGAACTTGTGGCTGATGCTCCCCTTTGCATCTTTGCAGTAGGCAAGATCAAGGAGCCCTCCTCCATTATGGGTCAATGTCAGCTTTTTCACTTACACCAGCTGCTTCTTTCAAGGGTCAGCAGACTGGATGTTCGAACCACTGGAACGGTAGCCACATGTAGGAGCTAGCATGTAGACACTGAGTACTGAATCCAGGCCCCTGCTAGGGCAAGCAGGCATCATAAATGCTCTGGAGGTGATTTTGTAGAAAACAACTCTCCCTTTGGATGCCAGCACATCTCCATCATCTGATTTCTTCATTGCTGGTAGAAACGTTCTGCCACGCTTGTGGACATGGGCCTGTCACCGAGCTGCAACAGTGCTTGAAGCAGAAGCATGGGTTGTCTGTGAGGGGAGCTCAGATAGATCCTATCTCAAAAAACTGAAAGGGAATGAATAGAAAAGACAAGGAAAGGAAACGAAAGGAAAGCAAAGGAAATGTTTGGATCGTACCTCTCCAGGATTCACAAAGTCCTGGGTTTGATCCTGAGCACCCAAACACTTAAGAGAAACAGAAGGTTCTAACAGGGCCTGTGCATATGAGGCAGCAATTCTCATGCAGCGGGCACAACCAATGTGGAGCGTGAAGAACATTGTCCCAGGATTCGATTAAGAACTGCTGCGTGTCAGACATTTGCATTAAGATTCATACAAGTTGCTTCGCAAAACAAAAGTTGCTAATTAGCAACAGAAGAACTTCATTATCGGGGTCCCCACAACACGAGAAAGTGTATTCAAGTGTGGCGGTCTTAGGAAGGTTGAGAACCACTGTGTAGAAATAAGTCACACCTGAGTGAATCATGCTCCATAGCAGATCATGATCAGCCCTTAGTGATTGTGGAGACTTGCTATACTGGGGGTGCTGAATCAAATATTGTAGGGGCATTTCGGACATGTAAACAGCCACTTTGGTCATTTCTCTTTATGACCCCTTTTGCCATGAACAGGTGTCAATGTTCTTTCGAACCCAACGCTGATCCCCTCAGGATGTGGTGTTCATTTCTGAACTTTGTCCTGTAACTCGAGAAGCGCCATGCGTTGTTCCCACCATGGAATACACTATTTCGGGCAAACCGACTGTGTGTCCATGAGACACAATCATGTGAATGGCTTCAAAAACATCTCCAGTCCCCTGTGAAGCTAGGGTTCAGCCTCCAGACCAGCTTGAGACAGATGCAGTTACTATCAAGTGGGACACGTGCGCCACCGTGTGGCAGCAGACTGCCACTGCGGAGGCAGGCAGCTTCCAGGGAGTTGCCTTCATGGTTGCCCTCTGAACCCTTCTGCCCCAGCCATGAGCAGTAACTGCTCATGGCTGGGGCAGAAGGGTTCAGAGAATTCATTCAAGGACCCTTCCGGACACGTGGTGAGCCTCTTCTCGCCGCCATGAGAACCTCCCTTCTTCTGACTATGCTCAGGCGCACCCTCACCCGTGCGTCCTGATCCTCCTGCTGAGCCCCAGGGTCCTCTCTCTAAAATTCCAGGAACCCCTTCCGGTCCTTTCCCTGGTTCTTTCTGCTTACAAGATCTTGTGGCTGACTCTACTCTTTGCTTTTTTCCCCGGGGCAAGATCAAGGAGCCCTCCACCATTACGGGTCAATGTCAGCTTTTTAACTTACAGGAGCTGGTCTCTGCAGGGGTCACCAATGTGGATGTTGGAACTTCTGCAAAGGTAGCCACATAGAGCGGCTACCATCTAGATGCTGAGGACTGAATCCAGGCCCCTGCGAGGTCACTCAGACATCATAAACGCTTGCAGGTTTTCTTGGAGAAAAAAATTCTCATATATGATGCCTGCACATCTCCACCTTCTGATCCCATCATTGTTTGGAAGAAGGTCTGCAATGCTTGGGGACACAGCCTGTACCGAAACACAAGGGTGACTGAGTCGGAAGGATGGAATGTATGAGCAGAGAACCAGGAACGATCCTGACTCGGAAATTTAGAAACGAAACAATAGAAAAGAAAGAAGGAAAAGAAATGAAAAGGAAAAAAGGAAGAAAAGGTTCGGGTCGTACCTCTCAAGTATTCACAAAGTCCTGGGTTTGATTCTGAACACTCAACCACTTAAAGGAAACCAAAGGTTATAAAAGGGCCTGTGCATATAGGCCAGCAATTCTCATGCTGAGGGGCTCAAGCCAGTTGGGGCTTGAGCGACTGTGTCCCAGGTTTCGATTAAGAACTGCTGCATGTCAGACATTTGCAATACGTTTGATAGAAGTAGCTTTGCAAAACAACACTTACAAGTTAGCAACAGAATAATTTCATTGTTGGGGTTCTCACAACACGAGGAATTGTCTTCAAGTGTGGCAGTCGCAGGAAGTTTGACAACCACTGTGTAGAAACAAGTCACAGCTGACTGAATCATGCTCGACAGCAGATCGTGATCAGACCGTAGTGATTGTGGAGAGTCGGTATTTTGTGGGTCCTGAATCAAATATTGTAGGGTCACTTCGGACTTGTAAACAGCCGCTTTGGCCATTTTATTTTATGACCCCTTTTGCCAAGAACAGATGTCAATGATCTTTCCAAGCCCACGACGATCCCCTCAGGATGTGGTGTTCATTTCTGACTTTGTCCTGTAAATCGAGAAACGCCATGCACTGTTCCAATCACGGAATCCACTATTTCGGGCAAACCGACCGTGTTTCCCTGAGACACAGGCATGCAAATGCCTTCCAAAACATCTCCAGTCCCCTGTGACGCGAGGGTTAAGCTTCCAGACCGGCTTGAGACCAAGGCAGTAACTTTCAACTGGGGCTCAAGTGCCAACATTTGGCTCCTGGCTAACTCTGCGGAGGCAGGCAACTTCCACGGAGGCTCCTTCACGCCTGGACTCTGAACCCTTCTGCCCCAGCAATGAGCAAACAAGCTCATTGCTGGGGCAGAAGGGTTCAGAGAATCCATTCAGGGACCCTTCGGGACACATGGATAGCCTCTTCTCGCTGCCCTGAAAACCTCCCTTCTTCAGACCCTGCTCATTTGCACTCCCACCCGTGACTCCTGATCCTTCTGCTGAGCCACTGGGTCCCTGTTCTTAAATTCCACGAACCCCTTCCTGTTTTGTCCCGGGTTCTTTCTGCTCACAGGAACTTGTGGCTGATGCTCCCCTTTGCATCTTTGCAGTAGGCAAGATCAAGGAGCCCTCCTCCATTATGGGTCAATGTCAGCTTTTTCACTTACACCAGCTGCTTCTTTCAAGGGTCAGCAGACTGGATGTTCGAACCACTGGAACGGTAGCCACATGTAGGAGCTAGCATGTAGACACTGAGTACTGAATCCAGGCCCCTGCTAGGGCAAGCAGGCATCATAAATGCTCTGGAGGTGATTTTGTAGAAAACAACTCTCCCTTTGGATGCCAGCACATCTCCATCATCTGATTTCTTCATTGCTGGTAGAAACGTTCTGCCACGCTTGTGGACATGGGCCTGTCACCGAGCTGCAACAGTGCTTGAAGCAGAAGCATGGGTTGTCTGTGAGGGGAGCTCAGATAGATCCTATCTCAAAAAACTGAAAGGGAATGAATAGAAAAGACAAGGAAAGGAAACGAAAGGAAAGCAAAGGAAATGTTTGGATCGTACCTCTCCAGGATTCACAAAGTCCTGGGTTTGATCCTGAGCACCCAAACACTTAAGAGAAACAGAAGGTTCTAACAGGGCCTGTGCATATGAGGCAGCAATTCTCATGCAGCGGGCACAACCAATGTGGAGCGTGAAGAACATTGTCCCAGGATTCGATTAAGAACTGCTGCGTGTCAGACATTTGCATTAAGATTCATACAAGTTGCTTCGCAAAACAAAAGTTGCTAATTAGCAACAGAAGAACTTCATTATCGGGGTCCCCACAACACGAGAAAGTGTATTCAAGTGTGGCGGTCTTAGGAAGGTTGAGAACCACTGTGTAGAAATAAGTCACACCTGAGTGAATCATGCTCCATAGCAGATCATGATCAGCCCTTAGTGATTGTGGAGACTTGCTATACTGGGGGTGCTGAATCAAATATTGTAGGGGCATTTCGGACATGTAAACAGCCACTTTGGTCATTTCTCTTTATGACCCCTTTTGCCATGAACAGGTGTCAATGTTCTTTCGAACCCAACGCTGATCCCCTCAGGATGTGGTGTTCATTTCTGAACTTTGTCCTGTAACTCGAGAAGCGCCATGCGTTGTTCCCACCATGGAATACACTATTTCGGGCAAACCGACTGTGTGTCCATGAGACACAATCATGTGAATGGCTTCAAAAACATCTCCAGTCCCCTGTGAAGCTAGGGTTCAGCCTCCAGACCAGCTTGAGACAGATGCAGTTACTATCAAGTGGGACACGTGCGCCACCGTGTGGCAGCAGACTGCCACTGCGGAGGCAGGCAGCTTCCAGGGAGTTGCCTTCATGGTTGCCCTCTGAACCCTTCTGCCCCAGCCATGAGCAGTAACTGCTCATGGCTGGGGCAGAAGGGTTCAGAGAATTCATTCAAGGACCCTTCCGGACACGTGGTGAGCCTCTTCTCGCCGCCATGAGAACCTCCCTTCTTCTGACTATGCTCAGGCGCACCCTCACCCGTGCGTCCTGATCCTCCTGCTGAGCCCCAGGGTCCTCTCTCTAAAATTCCAGGAACCCCTTCCGGTCCTTTCCCTGGTTCTTTCTGCTTACAAGATCTTGTGGCTGACTCTACTCTTTGCTTTTTTCCCCGGGGCAAGATCAAGGAGCCCTCCACCATTACGGGTCAATGTCAGCTTTTTAACTTACAGGAGCTGGTCTCTGCAGGGGTCACCAATGTGGATGTTGGAACTTCTGCAAAGGTAGCCACATAGAGCGGCTACCATCTAGATGCTGAGGACTGAATCCAGGCCCCTGCGAGGTCACTCAGACATCATAAACGCTTGCAGGTTTTCTTGGAGAAAAAAATTCTCATATATGATGCCTGCACATCTCCACCTTCTGATCCCATCATTGTTTGGAAGAAGGTCTGCAATGCTTGGGGACACAGCCTGTACCGAAACACAAGGGTGACTGAGTCGGAAGGATGGAATGTATGAGCAGAGAACCAGGAACGATCCTGACTCGGAAATTTAGAAACGAAACAATAGAAAAGAAAGAAGGAAAAGAAATGAAAAGGAAAAAAGGAAGAAAAGGTTCGGGTCGTACCTCTCAAGTATTCACAAAGTCCTGGGTTTGATTCTGAACACTCAACCACTTAAAGGAAACCAAAGGTTATAAAAGGGCCTGTGCATATAGGCCAGCAATTCTCATGCTGAGGGGCTCAAGCCAGTTGGGGCTTGAGCGACTGTGTCCCAGGTTTCGATTAAGAACTGCTGCATGTCAGACATTTGCAATACGTTTGATAGAAGTAGCTTTGCAAAACAACACTTACAAGTTAGCAACAGAATAATTTCATTGTTGGGGTTCTCACAACACGAGGAATTGTCTTCAAGTGTGGCAGTCGCAGGAAGTTTGACAACCACTGTGTAGAAACAAGTCACAGCTGACTGAATCATGCTCGACAGCAGATCGTGATCAGACCGTAGTGATTGTGGAGAGTCGGTATTTTGTGGGTCCTGAATCAAATATTGTAGGGTCACTTCGGACTTGTAAACAGCCGCTTTGGCCATTTTATTTTATGACCCCTTTTGCCAAGAACAGATGTCAATGATCTTTCCAAGCCCACGACGATCCCCTCAGGATGTGGTGTTCATTTCTGACTTTGTCCTGTAAATCGAGAAACGCCATGCACTGTTCCAATCACGGAATCCACTATTTCGGGCAAACCGACCGTGTTTCCCTGAGACACAGGCATGCAAATGCCTTCCAAAACATCTCCAGTCCCCTGTGACGCGAGGGTTAAGCTTCCAGACCGGCTTGAGACCAAGGCAGTAACTTTCAACTGGGGCTCAAGTGCCAACATTTGGCTCCTGGCTAACTCTGCGGAGGCAGGCAACTTCCACGGAGGCTCCTTCACGCCTGGACTCTGAACCCTTCTGCCCCAGCAATGAGCAAACAAGCTCATTGCTGGGGCAGAAGGGTTCAGAGAATCCATTCAGGGACCCTTCGGGACACATGGATAGCCTCTTCTCGCTGCCCTGAAAACCTCCCTTCTTCAGACCCTGCTCATTTGCACTCCCACCCGTGACTCCTGATCCTTCTGCTGAGCCACTGGGTCCCTGTTCTTAAATTCCACGAACCCCTTCCTGTTTTGTCCCGGGTTCTTTCTGCTCACAGGAACTTGTGGCTGATGCTCCCCTTTGCATCTTTGCAGTAGGCAAGATCAAGGAGCCCTCCTCCATTATGGGTCAATGTCAGCTTTTTCACTTACACCAGCTGCTTCTTTCAAGGGTCAGCAGACTGGATGTTCGAACCACTGGAACGGTAGCCACATGTAGGAGCTAGCATGTAGACACTGAGTACTGAATCCAGGCCCCTGCTAGGGCAAGCAGGCATCATAAATGCTCTGGAGGTGATTTTGTAGAAAACAACTCTCCCTTTGGATGCCAGCACATCTCCATCATCTGATTTCTTCATTGCTGGTAGAAACGTTCTGCCACGCTTGTGGACATGGGCCTGTCACCGAGCTGCAACAGTGCTTGAAGCAGAAGCATGGGTTGTCTGTGAGGGGAGCTCAGATAGATCCTATCTCAAAAAACTGAAAGGGAATGAATAGAAAAGACAAGGAAAGGAAACGAAAGGAAAGCAAAGGAAATGTTTGGATCGTACCTCTCCAGGATTCACAAAGTCCTGGGTTTGATCCTGAGCACCCAAACACTTAAGAGAAACAGAAGGTTCTAACAGGGCCTGTGCATATGAGGCAGCAATTCTCATGCAGCGGGCACAACCAATGTGGAGCGTGAAGAACATTGTCCCAGGATTCGATTAAGAACTGCTGCGTGTCAGACATTTGCATTAAGATTCATACAAGTTGCTTCGCAAAACAAAAGTTGCTAATTAGCAACAGAAGAACTTCATTATCGGGGTCCCCACAACACGAGAAAGTGTATTCAAGTGTGGCGGTCTTAGGAAGGTTGAGAACCACTGTGTAGAAATAAGTCACACCTGAGTGAATCATGCTCCATAGCAGATCATGATCAGCCCTTAGTGATTGTGGAGACTTGCTATACTGGGGGTGCTGAATCAAATATTGTAGGGGCATTTCGGACATGTAAACAGCCACTTTGGTCATTTCTCTTTATGACCCCTTTTGCCATGAACAGGTGTCAATGTTCTTTCGAACCCAACGCTGATCCCCTCAGGATGTGGTGTTCATTTCTGAACTTTGTCCTGTAACTCGAGAAGCGCCATGCGTTGTTCCCACCATGGAATACACTATTTCGGGCAAACCGACTGTGTGTCCATGAGACACAATCATGTGAATGGCTTCAAAAACATCTCCAGTCCCCTGTGAAGCTAGGGTTCAGCCTCCAGACCAGCTTGAGACAGATGCAGTTACTATCAAGTGGGACACGTGCGCCACCGTGTGGCAGCAGACTGCCACTGCGGAGGCAGGCAGCTTCCAGGGAGTTGCCTTCATGGTTGCCCTCTGAACCCTTCTGCCCCAGCCATGAGCAGTAACTGCTCATGGCTGGGGCAGAAGGGTTCAGAGAATTCATTCAAGGACCCTTCCGGACACGTGGTGAGCCTCTTCTCGCCGCCATGAGAACCTCCCTTCTTCTGACTATGCTCAGGCGCACCCTCACCCGTGCGTCCTGATCCTCCTGCTGAGCCCCAGGGTCCTCTCTCTAAAATTCCAGGAACCCCTTCCGGTCCTTTCCCTGGTTCTTTCTGCTTACAAGATCTTGTGGCTGACTCTACTCTTTGCTTTTTTCCCCGGGGCAAGATCAAGGAGCCCTCCACCATTACGGGTCAATGTCAGCTTTTTAACTTACAGGAGCTGGTCTCTGCAGGGGTCACCAATGTGGATGTTGGAACTTCTGCAAAGGTAGCCACATAGAGCGGCTACCATCTAGATGCTGAGGACTGAATCCAGGCCCCTGCGAGGTCACTCAGACATCATAAACGCTTGCAGGTTTTCTTGGAGAAAAAAATTCTCATATATGATGCCTGCACATCTCCACCTTCTGATCCCATCATTGTTTGGAAGAAGGTCTGCAATGCTTGGGGACACAGCCTGTACCGAAACACAAGGGTGACTGAGTCGGAAGGATGGAATGTATGAGCAGAGAACCAGGAACGATCCTGACTCGGAAATTTAGAAACGAAACAATAGAAAAGAAAGAAGGAAAAGAAATGAAAAGGAAAAAAGGAAGAAAAGGTTCGGGTCGTACCTCTCAAGTATTCACAAAGTCCTGGGTTTGATTCTGAACACTCAACCACTTAAAGGAAACCAAAGGTTATAAAAGGGCCTGTGCATATAGGCCAGCAATTCTCATGCTGAGGGGCTCAAGCCAGTTGGGGCTTGAGCGACTGTGTCCCAGGTTTCGATTAAGAACTGCTGCATGTCAGACATTTGCAATACGTTTGATAGAAGTAGCTTTGCAAAACAACACTTACAAGTTAGCAACAGAATAATTTCATTGTTGGGGTTCTCACAACACGAGGAATTGTCTTCAAGTGTGGCAGTCGCAGGAAGTTTGACAACCACTGTGTAGAAACAAGTCACAGCTGACTGAATCATGCTCGACAGCAGATCGTGATCAGACCGTAGTGATTGTGGAGAGTCGGTATTTTGTGGGTCCTGAATCAAATATTGTAGGGTCACTTCGGACTTGTAAACAGCCGCTTTGGCCATTTTATTTTATGACCCCTTTTGCCAAGAACAGATGTCAATGATCTTTCCAAGCCCACGACGATCCCCTCAGGATGTGGTGTTCATTTCTGACTTTGTCCTGTAAATCGAGAAACGCCATGCACTGTTCCAATCACGGAATCCACTATTTCGGGCAAACCGACCGTGTTTCCCTGAGACACAGGCATGCAAATGCCTTCCAAAACATCTCCAGTCCCCTGTGACGCGAGGGTTAAGCTTCCAGACCGGCTTGAGACCAAGGCAGTAACTTTCAACTGGGGCTCAAGTGCCAACATTTGGCTCCTGGCTAACTCTGCGGAGGCAGGCAACTTCCACGGAGGCTCCTTCACGCCTGGACTCTGAACCCTTCTGCCCCAGCAATGAGCAAACAAGCTCATTGCTGGGGCAGAAGGGTTCAGAGAATCCATTCAGGGACCCTTCGGGACACATGGATAGCCTCTTCTCGCTGCCCTGAAAACCTCCCTTCTTCAGACCCTGCTCATTTGCACTCCCACCCGTGACTCCTGATCCTTCTGCTGAGCCACTGGGTCCCTGTTCTTAAATTCCACGAACCCCTTCCTGTTTTGTCCCGGGTTCTTTCTGCTCACAGGAACTTGTGGCTGATGCTCCCCTTTGCATCTTTGCAGTAGGCAAGATCAAGGAGCCCTCCTCCATTATGGGTCAATGTCAGCTTTTTCACTTACACCAGCTGCTTCTTTCAAGGGTCAGCAGACTGGATGTTCGAACCACTGGAACGGTAGCCACATGTAGGAGCTAGCATGTAGACACTGAGTACTGAATCCAGGCCCCTGCTAGGGCAAGCAGGCATCATAAATGCTCTGGAGGTGATTTTGTAGAAAACAACTCTCCCTTTGGATGCCAGCACATCTCCATCATCTGATTTCTTCATTGCTGGTAGAAACGTTCTGCCACGCTTGTGGACATGGGCCTGTCACCGAGCTGCAACAGTGCTTGAAGCAGAAGCATGGGTTGTCTGTGAGGGGAGCTCAGATAGATCCTATCTCAAAAAACTGAAAGGGAATGAATAGAAAAGACAAGGAAAGGAAACGAAAGGAAAGCAAAGGAAATGTTTGGATCGTACCTCTCCAGGATTCACAAAGTCCTGGGTTTGATCCTGAGCACCCAAACACTTAAGAGAAACAGAAGGTTCTAACAGGGCCTGTGCATATGAGGCAGCAATTCTCATGCAGCGGGCACAACCAATGTGGAGCGTGAAGAACATTGTCCCAGGATTCGATTAAGAACTGCTGCGTGTCAGACATTTGCATTAAGATTCATACAAGTTGCTTCGCAAAACAAAAGTTGCTAATTAGCAACAGAAGAACTTCATTATCGGGGTCCCCACAACACGAGAAAGTGTATTCAAGTGTGGCGGTCTTAGGAAGGTTGAGAACCACTGTGTAGAAATAAGTCACACCTGAGTGAATCATGCTCCATAGCAGATCATGATCAGCCCTTAGTGATTGTGGAGACTTGCTATACTGGGGGTGCTGAATCAAATATTGTAGGGGCATTTCGGACATGTAAACAGCCACTTTGGTCATTTCTCTTTATGACCCCTTTTGCCATGAACAGGTGTCAATGTTCTTTCGAACCCAACGCTGATCCCCTCAGGATGTGGTGTTCATTTCTGAACTTTGTCCTGTAACTCGAGAAGCGCCATGCGTTGTTCCCACCATGGAATACACTATTTCGGGCAAACCGACTGTGTGTCCATGAGACACAATCATGTGAATGGCTTCAAAAACATCTCCAGTCCCCTGTGAAGCTAGGGTTCAGCCTCCAGACCAGCTTGAGACAGATGCAGTTACTATCAAGTGGGACACGTGCGCCACCGTGTGGCAGCAGACTGCCACTGCGGAGGCAGGCAGCTTCCAGGGAGTTGCCTTCATGGTTGCCCTCTGAACCCTTCTGCCCCAGCCATGAGCAGTAACTGCTCATGGCTGGGGCAGAAGGGTTCAGAGAATTCATTCAAGGACCCTTCCGGACACGTGGTGAGCCTCTTCTCGCCGCCATGAGAACCTCCCTTCTTCTGACTATGCTCAGGCGCACCCTCACCCGTGCGTCCTGATCCTCCTGCTGAGCCCCAGGGTCCTCTCTCTAAAATTCCAGGAACCCCTTCCGGTCCTTTCCCTGGTTCTTTCTGCTTACAAGATCTTGTGGCTGACTCTACTCTTTGCTTTTTTCCCCGGGGCAAGATCAAGGAGCCCTCCACCATTACGGGTCAATGTCAGCTTTTTAACTTACAGGAGCTGGTCTCTGCAGGGGTCACCAATGTGGATGTTGGAACTTCTGCAAAGGTAGCCACATAGAGCGGCTACCATCTAGATGCTGAGGACTGAATCCAGGCCCCTGCGAGGTCACTCAGACATCATAAACGCTTGCAGGTTTTCTTGGAGAAAAAAATTCTCATATATGATGCCTGCACATCTCCACCTTCTGATCCCATCATTGTTTGGAAGAAGGTCTGCAATGCTTGGGGACACAGCCTGTACCGAAACACAAGGGTGACTGAGTCGGAAGGATGGAATGTATGAGCAGAGAACCAGGAACGATCCTGACTCGGAAATTTAGAAACGAAACAATAGAAAAGAAAGAAGGAAAAGAAATGAAAAGGAAAAAAGGAAGAAAAGGTTCGGGTCGTACCTCTCAAGTATTCACAAAGTCCTGGGTTTGATTCTGAACACTCAACCACTTAAAGGAAACCAAAGGTTATAAAAGGGCCTGTGCATATAGGCCAGCAATTCTCATGCTGAGGGGCTCAAGCCAGTTGGGGCTTGAGCGACTGTGTCCCAGGTTTCGATTAAGAACTGCTGCATGTCAGACATTTGCAATACGTTTGATAGAAGTAGCTTTGCAAAACAACACTTACAAGTTAGCAACAGAATAATTTCATTGTTGGGGTTCTCACAACACGAGGAATTGTCTTCAAGTGTGGCAGTCGCAGGAAGTTTGACAACCACTGTGTAGAAACAAGTCACAGCTGACTGAATCATGCTCGACAGCAGATCGTGATCAGACCGTAGTGATTGTGGAGAGTCGGTATTTTGTGGGTCCTGAATCAAATATTGTAGGGTCACTTCGGACTTGTAAACAGCCGCTTTGGCCATTTTATTTTATGACCCCTTTTGCCAAGAACAGATGTCAATGATCTTTCCAAGCCCACGACGATCCCCTCAGGATGTGGTGTTCATTTCTGACTTTGTCCTGTAAATCGAGAAACGCCATGCACTGTTCCAATCACGGAATCCACTATTTCGGGCAAACCGACCGTGTTTCCCTGAGACACAGGCATGCAAATGCCTTCCAAAACATCTCCAGTCCCCTGTGACGCGAGGGTTAAGCTTCCAGACCGGCTTGAGACCAAGGCAGTAACTTTCAACTGGGGCTCAAGTGCCAACATTTGGCTCCTGGCTAACTCTGCGGAGGCAGGCAACTTCCACGGAGGCTCCTTCACGCCTGGACTCTGAACCCTTCTGCCCCAGCAATGAGCAAACAAGCTCATTGCTGGGGCAGAAGGGTTCAGAGAATCCATTCAGGGACCCTTCGGGACACATGGATAGCCTCTTCTCGCTGCCCTGAAAACCTCCCTTCTTCAGACCCTGCTCATTTGCACTCCCACCCGTGACTCCTGATCCTTCTGCTGAGCCACTGGGTCCCTGTTCTTAAATTCCACGAACCCCTTCCTGTTTTGTCCCGGGTTCTTTCTGCTCACAGGAACTTGTGGCTGATGCTCCCCTTTGCATCTTTGCAGTAGGCAAGATCAAGGAGCCCTCCTCCATTATGGGTCAATGTCAGCTTTTTCACTTACACCAGCTGCTTCTTTCAAGGGTCAGCAGACTGGATGTTCGAACCACTGGAACGGTAGCCACATGTAGGAGCTAGCATGTAGACACTGAGTACTGAATCCAGGCCCCTGCTAGGGCAAGCAGGCATCATAAATGCTCTGGAGGTGATTTTGTAGAAAACAACTCTCCCTTTGGATGCCAGCACATCTCCATCATCTGATTTCTTCATTGCTGGTAGAAACGTTCTGCCACGCTTGTGGACATGGGCCTGTCACCGAGCTGCAACAGTGCTTGAAGCAGAAGCATGGGTTGTCTGTGAGGGGAGCTCAGATAGATCCTATCTCAAAAAACTGAAAGGGAATGAATAGAAAAGACAAGGAAAGGAAACGAAAGGAAAGCAAAGGAAATGTTTGGATCGTACCTCTCCAGGATTCACAAAGTCCTGGGTTTGATCCTGAGCACCCAAACACTTAAGAGAAACAGAAGGTTCTAACAGGGCCTGTGCATATGAGGCAGCAATTCTCATGCAGCGGGCACAACCAATGTGGAGCGTGAAGAACATTGTCCCAGGATTCGATTAAGAACTGCTGCGTGTCAGACATTTGCATTAAGATTCATACAAGTTGCTTCGCAAAACAAAAGTTGCTAATTAGCAACAGAAGAACTTCATTATCGGGGTCCCCACAACACGAGAAAGTGTATTCAAGTGTGGCGGTCTTAGGAAGGTTGAGAACCACTGTGTAGAAATAAGTCACACCTGAGTGAATCATGCTCCATAGCAGATCATGATCAGCCCTTAGTGATTGTGGAGACTTGCTATACTGGGGGTGCTGAATCAAATATTGTAGGGGCATTTCGGACATGTAAACAGCCACTTTGGTCATTTCTCTTTATGACCCCTTTTGCCATGAACAGGTGTCAATGTTCTTTCGAACCCAACGCTGATCCCCTCAGGATGTGGTGTTCATTTCTGAACTTTGTCCTGTAACTCGAGAAGCGCCATGCGTTGTTCCCACCATGGAATACACTATTTCGGGCAAACCGACTGTGTGTCCATGAGACACAATCATGTGAATGGCTTCAAAAACATCTCCAGTCCCCTGTGAAGCTAGGGTTCAGCCTCCAGACCAGCTTGAGACAGATGCAGTTACTATCAAGTGGGACACGTGCGCCACCGTGTGGCAGCAGACTGCCACTGCGGAGGCAGGCAGCTTCCAGGGAGTTGCCTTCATGGTTGCCCTCTGAACCCTTCTGCCCCAGCCATGAGCAGTAACTGCTCATGGCTGGGGCAGAAGGGTTCAGAGAATTCATTCAAGGACCCTTCCGGACACGTGGTGAGCCTCTTCTCGCCGCCATGAGAACCTCCCTTCTTCTGACTATGCTCAGGCGCACCCTCACCCGTGCGTCCTGATCCTCCTGCTGAGCCCCAGGGTCCTCTCTCTAAAATTCCAGGAACCCCTTCCGGTCCTTTCCCTGGTTCTTTCTGCTTACAAGATCTTGTGGCTGACTCTACTCTTTGCTTTTTTCCCCGGGGCAAGATCAAGGAGCCCTCCACCATTACGGGTCAATGTCAGCTTTTTAACTTACAGGAGCTGGTCTCTGCAGGGGTCACCAATGTGGATGTTGGAACTTCTGCAAAGGTAGCCACATAGAGCGGCTACCATCTAGATGCTGAGGACTGAATCCAGGCCCCTGCGAGGTCACTCAGACATCATAAACGCTTGCAGGTTTTCTTGGAGAAAAAAATTCTCATATATGATGCCTGCACATCTCCACCTTCTGATCCCATCATTGTTTGGAAGAAGGTCTGCAATGCTTGGGGACACAGCCTGTACCGAAACACAAGGGTGACTGAGTCGGAAGGATGGAATGTATGAGCAGAGAACCAGGAACGATCCTGACTCGGAAATTTAGAAACGAAACAATAGAAAAGAAAGAAGGAAAAGAAATGAAAAGGAAAAAAGGAAGAAAAGGTTCGGGTCGTACCTCTCAAGTATTCACAAAGTCCTGGGTTTGATTCTGAACACTCAACCACTTAAAGGAAACCAAAGGTTATAAAAGGGCCTGTGCATATAGGCCAGCAATTCTCATGCTGAGGGGCTCAAGCCAGTTGGGGCTTGAGCGACTGTGTCCCAGGTTTCGATTAAGAACTGCTGCATGTCAGACATTTGCAATACGTTTGATAGAAGTAGCTTTGCAAAACAACACTTACAAGTTAGCAACAGAATAATTTCATTGTTGGGGTTCTCACAACACGAGGAATTGTCTTCAAGTGTGGCAGTCGCAGGAAGTTTGACAACCACTGTGTAGAAACAAGTCACAGCTGACTGAATCATGCTCGACAGCAGATCGTGATCAGACCGTAGTGATTGTGGAGAGTCGGTATTTTGTGGGTCCTGAATCAAATATTGTAGGGTCACTTCGGACTTGTAAACAGCCGCTTTGGCCATTTTATTTTATGACCCCTTTTGCCAAGAACAGATGTCAATGATCTTTCCAAGCCCACGACGATCCCCTCAGGATGTGGTGTTCATTTCTGACTTTGTCCTGTAAATCGAGAAACGCCATGCACTGTTCCAATCACGGAATCCACTATTTCGGGCAAACCGACCGTGTTTCCCTGAGACACAGGCATGCAAATGCCTTCCAAAACATCTCCAGTCCCCTGTGACGCGAGGGTTAAGCTTCCAGACCGGCTTGAGACCAAGGCAGTAACTTTCAACTGGGGCTCAAGTGCCAACATTTGGCTCCTGGCTAACTCTGCGGAGGCAGGCAACTTCCACGGAGGCTCCTTCACGCCTGGACTCTGAACCCTTCTGCCCCAGCAATGAGCAAACAAGCTCATTGCTGGGGCAGAAGGGTTCAGAGAATCCATTCAGGGACCCTTCGGGACACATGGATAGCCTCTTCTCGCTGCCCTGAAAACCTCCCTTCTTCAGACCCTGCTCATTTGCACTCCCACCCGTGACTCCTGATCCTTCTGCTGAGCCACTGGGTCCCTGTTCTTAAATTCCACGAACCCCTTCCTGTTTTGTCCCGGGTTCTTTCTGCTCACAGGAACTTGTGGCTGATGCTCCCCTTTGCATCTTTGCAGTAGGCAAGATCAAGGAGCCCTCCTCCATTATGGGTCAATGTCAGCTTTTTCACTTACACCAGCTGCTTCTTTCAAGGGTCAGCAGACTGGATGTTCGAACCACTGGAACGGTAGCCACATGTAGGAGCTAGCATGTAGACACTGAGTACTGAATCCAGGCCCCTGCTAGGGCAAGCAGGCATCATAAATGCTCTGGAGGTGATTTTGTAGAAAACAACTCTCCCTTTGGATGCCAGCACATCTCCATCATCTGATTTCTTCATTGCTGGTAGAAACGTTCTGCCACGCTTGTGGACATGGGCCTGTCACCGAGCTGCAACAGTGCTTGAAGCAGAAGCATGGGTTGTCTGTGAGGGGAGCTCAGATAGATCCTATCTCAAAAAACTGAAAGGGAATGAATAGAAAAGACAAGGAAAGGAAACGAAAGGAAAGCAAAGGAAATGTTTGGATCGTACCTCTCCAGGATTCACAAAGTCCTGGGTTTGATCCTGAGCACCCAAACACTTAAGAGAAACAGAAGGTTCTAACAGGGCCTGTGCATATGAGGCAGCAATTCTCATGCAGCGGGCACAACCAATGTGGAGCGTGAAGAACATTGTCCCAGGATTCGATTAAGAACTGCTGCGTGTCAGACATTTGCATTAAGATTCATACAAGTTGCTTCGCAAAACAAAAGTTGCTAATTAGCAACAGAAGAACTTCATTATCGGGGTCCCCACAACACGAGAAAGTGTATTCAAGTGTGGCGGTCTTAGGAAGGTTGAGAACCACTGTGTAGAAATAAGTCACACCTGAGTGAATCATGCTCCATAGCAGATCATGATCAGCCCTTAGTGATTGTGGAGACTTGCTATACTGGGGGTGCTGAATCAAATATTGTAGGGGCATTTCGGACATGTAAACAGCCACTTTGGTCATTTCTCTTTATGACCCCTTTTGCCATGAACAGGTGTCAATGTTCTTTCGAACCCAACGCTGATCCCCTCAGGATGTGGTGTTCATTTCTGAACTTTGTCCTGTAACTCGAGAAGCGCCATGCGTTGTTCCCACCATGGAATACACTATTTCGGGCAAACCGACTGTGTGTCCATGAGACACAATCATGTGAATGGCTTCAAAAACATCTCCAGTCCCCTGTGAAGCTAGGGTTCAGCCTCCAGACCAGCTTGAGACAGATGCAGTTACTATCAAGTGGGACACGTGCGCCACCGTGTGGCAGCAGACTGCCACTGCGGAGGCAGGCAGCTTCCAGGGAGTTGCCTTCATGGTTGCCCTCTGAACCCTTCTGCCCCAGCCATGAGCAGTAACTGCTCATGGCTGGGGCAGAAGGGTTCAGAGAATTCATTCAAGGACCCTTCCGGACACGTGGTGAGCCTCTTCTCGCCGCCATGAGAACCTCCCTTCTTCTGACTATGCTCAGGCGCACCCTCACCCGTGCGTCCTGATCCTCCTGCTGAGCCCCAGGGTCCTCTCTCTAAAATTCCAGGAACCCCTTCCGGTCCTTTCCCTGGTTCTTTCTGCTTACAAGATCTTGTGGCTGACTCTACTCTTTGCTTTTTTCCCCGGGGCAAGATCAAGGAGCCCTCCACCATTACGGGTCAATGTCAGCTTTTTAACTTACAGGAGCTGGTCTCTGCAGGGGTCACCAATGTGGATGTTGGAACTTCTGCAAAGGTAGCCACATAGAGCGGCTACCATCTAGATGCTGAGGACTGAATCCAGGCCCCTGCGAGGTCACTCAGACATCATAAACGCTTGCAGGTTTTCTTGGAGAAAAAAATTCTCATATATGATGCCTGCACATCTCCACCTTCTGATCCCATCATTGTTTGGAAGAAGGTCTGCAATGCTTGGGGACACAGCCTGTACCGAAACACAAGGGTGACTGAGTCGGAAGGATGGAATGTATGAGCAGAGAACCAGGAACGATCCTGACTCGGAAATTTAGAAACGAAACAATAGAAAAGAAAGAAGGAAAAGAAATGAAAAGGAAAAAAGGAAGAAAAGGTTCGGGTCGTACCTCTCAAGTATTCACAAAGTCCTGGGTTTGATTCTGAACACTCAACCACTTAAAGGAAACCAAAGGTTATAAAAGGGCCTGTGCATATAGGCCAGCAATTCTCATGCTGAGGGGCTCAAGCCAGTTGGGGCTTGAGCGACTGTGTCCCAGGTTTCGATTAAGAACTGCTGCATGTCAGACATTTGCAATACGTTTGATAGAAGTAGCTTTGCAAAACAACACTTACAAGTTAGCAACAGAATAATTTCATTGTTGGGGTTCTCACAACACGAGGAATTGTCTTCAAGTGTGGCAGTCGCAGGAAGTTTGACAACCACTGTGTAGAAACAAGTCACAGCTGACTGAATCATGCTCGACAGCAGATCGTGATCAGACCGTAGTGATTGTGGAGAGTCGGTATTTTGTGGGTCCTGAATCAAATATTGTAGGGTCACTTCGGACTTGTAAACAGCCGCTTTGGCCATTTTATTTTATGACCCCTTTTGCCAAGAACAGATGTCAATGATCTTTCCAAGCCCACGACGATCCCCTCAGGATGTGGTGTTCATTTCTGACTTTGTCCTGTAAATCGAGAAACGCCATGCACTGTTCCAATCACGGAATCCACTATTTCGGGCACACCGACCGTGTTTCCCTGAGACACAGGCATGCAAATGCCTTCCAAAACATCTCCAGTCCCCTGTGACGCGAGGGTTAAGCTTCCAGACCGGCTTGAGACCAAGGCAGTAACTTTCAACTGGGGCTCAAGTGCCAACATTTGGCTCCTGGCTAACTCTGCGGAGGCAGGCAACTTCCACGGAGGCTCCTTCACGCCTGGACTCTGAACCCTTCTGCCCCAGCAATGAGCAAACAAGCTCATTGCTGGGGCAGAAGGGTTCAGAGAATCCATTCAGGGACCCTTCGGGACACATGGATAGCCTCTTCTCGCTGCCCTGAAAACCTCCCTTCTTCAGACCCTGCTCATTTGCACTCCCACCCGTGACTCCTGATCCTTCTGCTGAGCCACTGGGTCCCTGTTCTTAAATTCCACGAACCCCTTCCTGTTTTGTCCCGGGTTCTTTCTGCTCACAGGAACTTGTGGCTGATGCTCCCCTTTGCATCTTTGCAGTAGGCAAGATCAAGGAGCCCTCCTCCATTATGGGTCAATGTCAGCTTTTTCACTTACACCAGCTGCTTCTTTCAAGGGTCAGCAGACTGGATGTTCGAACCACTGGAACGGTAGCCACATGTAGGAGCTAGCATGTAGACACTGAGTACTGAATCCAGGCCCCTGCTAGGGCAAGCAGGCATCATAAATGCTCTGGAGGTGATTTTGTAGAAAACAACTCTCCCTTTGGATGCCAGCACATCTCCATCATCTGATTTCTTCATTGCTGGTAGAAACGTTCTGCCACGCTTGTGGACATGGGCCTGTCACCGAGCTGCAACAGTGCTTGAAGCAGAAGCATGGGTTGTCTGTGAGGGGAGCTCAGATAGATCCTATCTCAAAAAACTGAAAGGGAATGAATAGAAAAGACAAGGAAAGGAAACGAAAGGAAAGCAAAGGAAATGTTTGGATCGTACCTCTCCAGGATTCACAAAGTCCTGGGTTTGATCCTGAGCACCCAAACACTTAAGAGAAACAGAAGGTTCTAACAGGGCCTGTGCATATGAGGCAGCAATTCTCATGCAGCGGGCACAACCAATGTGGAGCGTGAAGAACATTGTCCCAGGATTCGATTAAGAACTGCTGCGTGTCAGACATTTGCATTAAGATTCATACAAGTTGCTTCGCAAAACAAAAGTTGCTAATTAGCAACAGAAGAACTTCATTATCGGGGTCCCCACAACACGAGAAAGTGTATTCAAGTGTGGCGGTCTTAGGAAGGTTGAGAACCACTGTGTAGAAATAAGTCACACCTGAGTGAATCATGCTCCATAGCAGATCATGATCAGCCCTTAGTGATTGTGGAGACTTGCTATACTGGGGGTGCTGAATCAAATATTGTAGGGGCATTTCGGACATGTAAACAGCCACTTTGGTCATTTCTCTTTATGACCCCTTTTGCCATGAACAGGTGTCAATGTTCTTTCGAACCCAACGCTGATCCCCTCAGGATGTGGTGTTCATTTCTGAACTTTGTCCTGTAACTCGAGAAGCGCCATGCGTTGTTCCCACCATGGAATACACTATTTCGGGCAAACCGACTGTGTGTCCATGAGACACAATCATGTGAATGGCTTCAAAAACATCTCCAGTCCCCTGTGAAGCTAGGGTTCAGCCTCCAGACCAGCTTGAGACAGATGCAGTTACTATCAAGTGGGACACGTGCGCCACCGTGTGGCAGCAGACTGCCACTGCGGAGGCAGGCAGCTTCCAGGGAGTTGCCTTCATGGTTGCCCTCTGAACCCTTCTGCCCCAGCCATGAGCAGTAACTGCTCATGGCTGGGGCAGAAGGGTTCAGAGAATTCATTCAAGGACCCTTCCGGACACGTGGTGAGCCTCTTCTCGCCGCCATGAGAACCTCCCTTCTTCTGACTATGCTCAGGCGCACCCTCACCCGTGCGTCCTGATCCTCCTGCTGAGCCCCAGGGTCCTCTCTCTAAAATTCCAGGAACCCCTTCCGGTCCTTTCCCTGGTTCTTTCTGCTTACAAGATCTTGTGGCTGACTCTACTCTTTGCTTTTTTCCCCGGGGCAAGATCAAGGAGCCCTCCACCATTACGGGTCAATGTCAGCTTTTTAACTTACAGGAGCTGGTCTCTGCAGGGGTCACCAATGTGGATGTTGGAACTTCTGCAAAGGTAGCCACATAGAGCGGCTACCATCTAGATGCTGAGGACTGAATCCAGGCCCCTGCGAGGTCACTCAGACATCATAAACGCTTGCAGGTTTTCTTGGAGAAAAAAATTCTCATATATGATGCCTGCACATCTCCACCTTCTGATCCCATCATTGTTTGGAAGAAGGTCTGCAATGCTTGGGGACACAGCCTGTACCGAAACACAAGGGTGACTGAGTCGGAAGGATGGAATGTATGAGCAGAGAACCAGGAACGATCCTGACTCGGAAATTTAGAAACGAAACAATAGAAAAGAAAGAAGGAAAAGAAATGAAAAGGAAAAAAGGAAGAAAAGGTTCGGGTCGTACCTCTCAAGTATTCACAAAGTCCTGGGTTTGATTCTGAACACTCAACCACTTAAAGGAAACCAAAGGTTATAAAAGGGCCTGTGCATATAGGCCAGCAATTCTCATGCTGAGGGGCTCAAGCCAGTTGGGGCTTGAGCGACTGTGTCCCAGGTTTCGATTAAGAACTGCTGCATGTCAGACATTTGCAATACGTTTGATAGAAGTAGCTTTGCAAAACAACACTTACAAGTTAGCAACAGAATAATTTCATTGTTGGGGTTCTCACAACACGAGGAATTGTCTTCAAGTGTGGCAGTCGCAGGAAGTTTGACAACCACTGTGTAGAAACAAGTCACAGCTGACTGAATCATGCTCGACAGCAGATCGTGATCAGACCGTAGTGATTGTGGAGAGTCGGTATTTTGTGGGTCCTGAATCAAATATTGTAGGGTCACTTCGGACTTGTAAACAGCCGCTTTGGCCATTTTATTTTATGACCCCTTTTGCCAAGAACAGATGTCAATGATCTTTCCAAGCCCACGACGATCCCCTCAGGATGTGGTGTTCATTTCTGACTTTGTCCTGTAAATCGAGAAACGCCATGCACTGTTCCAATCACGGAATCCACTATTTCGGGCACACCGACCGTGTTTCCCTGAGACACAGGCATGCAAATGCCTTCCAAAACATCTCCAGTCCCCTGTGACGCGAGGGTTAAGCTTCCAGACCGGCTTGAGACCAAGGCAGTAACTTTCAACTGGGGCTCAAGTGCCAACATTTGGCTCCTGGCTAACTCTGCGGAGGCAGGCAACTTCCACGGAGGCTCCTTCACGCCTGGACTCTGAACCCTTCTGCCCCAGCAATGAGCAAACAAGCTCATTGCTGGGGCAGAAGGGTTCAGAGAATCCATTCAGGGACCCTTCGGGACACATGGATAGCCTCTTCTCGCTGCCCTGAAAACCTCCCTTCTTCAGACCCTGCTCATTTGCACTCCCACCCGTGACTCCTGATCCTTCTGCTGAGCCACTGGGTCCCTGTTCTTAAATTCCACGAACCCCTTCCTGTTTTGTCCCGGGTTCTTTCTGCTCACAGGAACTTGTGGCTGATGCTCCCCTTTGCATCTTTGCAGTAGGCAAGATCAAGGAGCCCTCCTCCATTATGGGTCAATGTCAGCTTTTTCACTTACACCAGCTGCTTCTTTCAAGGGTCAGCAGACTGGATGTTCGAACCACTGGAACGGTAGCCACATGTAGGAGCTAGCATGTAGACACTGAGTACTGAATCCAGGCCCCTGCTAGGGCAAGCAGGCATCATAAATGCTCTGGAGGTGATTTTGTAGAAAACAACTCTCCCTTTGGATGCCAGCACATCTCCATCATCTGATTTCTTCATTGCTGGTAGAAACGTTCTGCCACGCTTGTGGACATGGGCCTGTCACCGAGCTGCAACAGTGCTTGAAGCAGAAGCATGGGTTGTCTGTGAGGGGAGCTCAGATAGATCCTATCTCAAAAAACTGAAAGGGAATGAATAGAAAAGACAAGGAAAGGAAACGAAAGGAAAGCAAAGGAAATGTTTGGATCGTACCTCTCCAGGATTCACAAAGTCCTGGGTTTGATCCTGAGCACCCAAACACTTAAGAGAAACAGAAGGTTCTAACAGGGCCTGTGCATATGAGGCAGCAATTCTCATGCAGCGGGCACAACCAATGTGGAGCGTGAAGAACATTGTCCCAGGATTCGATTAAGAACTGCTGCGTGTCAGACATTTGCATTAAGATTCATACAAGTTGCTTCGCAAAACAAAAGTTGCTAATTAGCAACAGAAGAACTTCATTATCGGGGTCCCCACAACACGAGAAAGTGTATTCAAGTGTGGCGGTCTTAGGAAGGTTGAGAACCACTGTGTAGAAATAAGTCACACCTGAGTGAATCATGCTCCATAGCAGATCATGATCAGCCCTTAGTGATTGTGGAGACTTGCTATACTGGGGGTGCTGAATCAAATATTGTAGGGGCATTTCGGACATGTAAACAGCCACTTTGGTCATTTCTCTTTATGACCCCTTTTGCCATGAACAGGTGTCAATGTTCTTTCGAACCCAACGCTGATCCCCTCAGGATGTGGTGTTCATTTCTGAACTTTGTCCTGTAACTCGAGAAGCGCCATGCGTTGTTCCCACCATGGAATACACTATTTCGGGCAAACCGACTGTGTGTCCATGAGACACAATCATGTGAATGGCTTCAAAAACATCTCCAGTCCCCTGTGAAGCTAGGGTTCAGCCTCCAGACCAGCTTGAGACAGATGCAGTTACTATCAAGTGGGACACGTGCGCCACCGTGTGGCAGCAGACTGCCACTGCGGAGGCAGGCAGCTTCCAGGGAGTTGCCTTCATGGTTGCCCTCTGAACCCTTCTGCCCCAGCCATGAGCAGTAACTGCTCATGGCTGGGGCAGAAGGGTTCAGAGAATTCATTCAAGGACCCTTCCGGACACGTGGTGAGCCTCTTCTCGCCGCCATGAGAACCTCCCTTCTTCTGACTATGCTCAGGCGCACCCTCACCCGTGCGTCCTGATCCTCCTGCTGAGCCCCAGGGTCCTCTCTCTAAAATTCCAGGAACCCCTTCCGGTCCTTTCCCTGGTTCTTTCTGCTTACAAGATCTTGTGGCTGACTCTACTCTTTGCTTTTTTCCCCGGGGCAAGATCAAGGAGCCCTCCACCATTACGGGTCAATGTCAGCTTTTTAACTTACAGGAGCTGGTCTCTGCAGGGGTCACCAATGTGGATGTTGGAACTTCTGCCAAGGTAGCCACATAGAGCGGCTACCATCTAGATGCTGAGGACTGAATCCAGGCCCCTGCGAGGTCACTCAGACATCATAAACGCTTGCAGGTTTTCTTGGAGAAAAAAATTCTCATATATGATGCCTGCACATCTCCACCTTCTGATCCCATCATTGTTTGGAAGAAGGTCTGCAATGCTTGGGGACACAGCCTGTACCGAAACACAAGGGTGACTGAGTCGGAAGGATGGAATGTATGAGCAGAGAACCAGGAACGATCCTGACTCGGAAATTTAGAAACGAAACAATAGAAAAGAAAGAAGGAAAAGAAATGAAAAGGAAAAAAGGAAGAAAAGGTTCGGGTCGTACCTCTCAAGTATTCACAAAGTCCTGGGTTTGATTCTGAACACTCAACCACTTAAAGGAAACCAAAGGTTATAAAAGGGCCTGTGCATATAGGCCAGCAATTCTCATGCTGAGGGGCTCAAGCCAGTTGGGGCTTGAGCGACTGTGTCCCAGGTTTCGATTAAGAACTGCTGCATGTCAGACATTTGCAATACGTTTGATAGAAGTAGCTTTGCAAAACAACACTTACAAGTTAGCAACAGAATAATTTCATTGTTGGGGTTCTCACAACACGAGGAATTGTCTTCAAGTGTGGCAGTCGCAGGAAGTTTGACAACCACTGTGTAGAAACAAGTCACAGCTGACTGAATCATGCTCGACAGCAGATCGTGATCAGACCGTAGTGATTGTGGAGAGTCGGTATTTTGTGGGTCCTGAATCAAATATTGTAGGGTCACTTCGGACTTGTAAACAGCCGCTTTGGCCATTTTATTTTATGACCCCTTTTGCCAAGAACAGATGTCAATGATCTTTCCAAGCCCACGACGATCCCCTCAGGATGTGGTGTTCATTTCTGACTTTGTCCTGTAAATCGAGAAACGCCATGCACTGTTCCAATCACGGAATCCACTATTTCGGGCACAACCGACCGTGTTTCCCTGAGACACAGGCATGCAAATGCCTTCCAAAACATCTCCAGTCCCCTGTGACGCGAGGGTTAAGCTTCCAGACCGGCTTGAGACCAAGGCAGTAACTTTCAACTGGGGCTCAAGTGCCAACATTTGGCTCCTGGCTAACTCTGCGGAGGCAGGCAACTTCCACGGAGGCTCCTTCACGCCTGGACTCTGAACCCTTCTGCCCCAGCAATGAGCAAACAAGCTCATTGCTGGGGCAGAAGGGTTCAGAGAATCCATTCAGGGACCCTTCGGGACACATGGATAGCCTCTTCTCGCTGCCCTGAAAACCTCCCTTCTTCAGACCCTGCTCATTTGCACTCCCACCCGTGACTCCTGATCCTTCTGCTGAGCCACTGGGTCCCTGTTCTTAAATTCCACGAACCCCTTCCTGTTTTGTCCCGGGTTCTTTCTGCTCACAGGAACTTGTGGCTGATGCTCCCCTTTGCATCTTTGCAGTAGGCAAGATCAAGGAGCCCTCCTCCATTATGGGTCAATGTCAGCTTTTTCACTTACACCAGCTGCTTCTTTCAAGGGTCAGCAGACTGGATGTTCGAACCACTGGAACGGTAGCCACATGTAGGAGCTAGCATGTAGACACTGAGTACTGAATCCAGGCCCCTGCTAGGGCAAGCAGGCATCATAAATGCTCTGGAGGTGATTTTGTAGAAAACAACTCTCCCTTTGGATGCCAGCACATCTCCATCATCTGATTTCTTCATTGCTGGTAGAAACGTTCTGCCACGCTTGTGGACATGGGCCTGTCACCGAGCTGCAACAGTGCTTGAAGCAGAAGCATGGGTTGTCTGTGAGGGGAGCTCAGATAGATCCTATCTCAAAAAACTGAAAGGGAATGAATAGAAAAGACAAGGAAAGGAAACGAAAGGAAAGCAAAGGAAATGTTTGGATCGTACCTCTCCAGGATTCACAAAGTCCTGGGTTTGATCCTGAGCACCCAAACACTTAAGAGAAACAGAAGGTTCTAACAGGGCCTGTGCATATGAGGCAGCAATTCTCATGCAGCGGGCACAACCAATGTGGAGCGTGAAGAACATTGTCCCAGGATTCGATTAAGAACTGCTGCGTGTCAGACATTTGCATTAAGATTCATACAAGTTGCTTCGCAAAACAAAAGTTGCTAATTAGCAACAGAAGAACTTCATTATCGGGGTCCCCACAACACGAGAAAGTGTATTCAAGTGTGGCGGTCTTAGGAAGGTTGAGAACCACTGTGTAGAAATAAGTCACACCTGAGTGAATCATGCTCCATAGCAGATCATGATCAGCCCTTAGTGATTGTGGAGACTTGCTATACTGGGGGTGCTGAATCAAATATTGTAGGGGCATTTCGGACATGTAAACAGCCACTTTGGTCATTTCTCTTTATGACCCCTTTTGCCATGAACAGGTGTCAATGTTCTTTCGAACCCAACGCTGATCCCCTCAGGATGTGGTGTTCATTTCTGAACTTTGTCCTGTAACTCGAGAAGCGCCATGCGTTGTTCCCACCATGGAATACACTATTTCGGGCAAACCGACTGTGTGTCCATGAGACACAATCATGTGAATGGCTTCAAAAACATCTCCAGTCCCCTGTGAAGCTAGGGTTCAGCCTCCAGACCAGCTTGAGACAGATGCAGTTACTATCAAGTGGGACACGTGCGCCACCGTGTGGCAGCAGACTGCCACTGCGGAGGCAGGCAGCTTCCAGGGAGTTGCCTTCATGGTTGCCCTCTGAACCCTTCTGCCCCAGCCATGAGCAGTAACTGCTCATGGCTGGGGCAGAAGGGTTCAGAGAATTCATTCAAGGACCCTTCCGGACACGTGGTGAGCCTCTTCTCGCCGCCATGAGAACCTCCCTTCTTCTGACTATGCTCAGGCGCACCCTCACCCGTGCGTCCTGATCCTCCTGCTGAGCCCCAGGGTCCTCTCTCTAAAATTCCAGGAACCCCTTCCGGTCCTTTCCCTGGTTCTTTCTGCTTACAAGATCTTGTGGCTGACTCTACTCTTTGCTTTTTTCCCCGGGGCAAGATCAAGGAGCCCTCCACCATTACGGGTCAATGTCAGCTTTTTAACTTACAGGAGCTGGTCTCTGCAGGGGTCACCAATGTGGATGTTGGAACTTCTGCAAAGGTAGCCACATAGAGCGGCTACCATCTAGATGCTGAGGACTGAATCCAGGCCCCTGCGAGGTCACTCAGACATCATAAACGCTTGCAGGTTTTCTTGGAGAAAAAAATTCTCATATATGATGCCTGCACATCTCCACCTTCTGATCCCATCATTGTTTGGAAGAAGGTCTGCAATGCTTGGGGACACAGCCTGTACCGAAACACAAGGGTGACTGAGTCGGAAGGATGGAATGTATGAGCAGAGAACCAGGAACGATCCTGACTCGGAAATTTAGAAACGAAACAATAGAAAAGAAAGAAGGAAAAGAAATGAAAGGAAAAAAGGAAGAAAAGGTTCGGGTCGTACCTCTCAAGTATTCACAAAGTCCTGGGTTTGATTCTGAACACTCAACCACTTAAAGGAAACCAAAGGTTATAAAAGGGCCTGTGCATATAGGCCAGCAATTCTCATGCTGAGGGGCTCAAGCCAGTTGGGGCTTGAGCGACTGTGTCCCAGGTTTCGATTAAGAACTGCTGCATGTCAGACATTTGCAATACGTTTGATAGAAGTAGCTTTGCAAAACAACACTTACAAGTTAGCAACAGAATAATTTCATTGTTGGGGTTCTCACAACACGAGGAATTGTCTTCAAGTGTGGCAGTCGCAGGAAGTTTGACAACCACTGTGTAGAAACAAGTCACAGCTGACTGAATCATGCTCGACAGCAGATCGTGATCAGACCGTAGTGATTGTGGAGAGTCGGTATTTTGTGGGTCCTGAATCAAATATTGTAGGGTCACTTCGGACTTGTAAACAGCCGCTTTGGCCATTTTATTTTATGACCCCTTTTGCCAAGAACAGATGTCAATGATCTTTCCAAGCCCACGACGATCCCCTCAGGATGTGGTGTTCATTTCTGACTTTGTCCTGTAAATCGAGAAACGCCATGCACTGTTCCAATCACGGAATCCACTATTTCGGGCACACCGACCGTGTTTCCCTGAGACACAGGCATGCAAATGCCTTCCAAAACATCTCCAGTCCCCTGTGACGCGAGGGTTAAGCTTCCAGACCGGCTTGAGACCAAGGCAGTAACTTTCAACTGGGGCTCAAGTGCCAACATTTGGCTCCTGGCTAACTCTGCGGAGGCAGGCAACTTCCACGGAGGCTCCTTCACGCCTGGACTCTGAACCCTTCTGCCCCAGCAATGAGCAAACAAGCTCATTGCTGGGGCAGAAGGGTTCAGAGAATCCATTCAGGGACCCTTCGGGACACATGGATAGCCTCTTCTCGCTGCCCTGAAAACCTCCCTTCTTCAGACCCTGCTCATTTGCACTCCCACCCGTGACTCCTGATCCTTCTGCTGAGCCACTGGGTCCCTGTTCTTAAATTCCACGAACCCCTTCCTGTTTTGTCCCGGGTTCTTTCTGCTCACAGGAACTTGTGGCTGATGCTCCCCTTTGCATCTTTGCAGTAGGCAAGATCAAGGAGCCCTCCTCCATTATGGGTCAATGTCAGCTTTTTCACTTACACCAGCTGCTTCTTTCAAGGGTCAGCAGACTGGATGTTCGAACCACTGGAACGGTAGCCACATGTAGGAGCTAGCATGTAGACACTGAGTACTGAATCCAGGCCCCTGCTAGGGCAAGCAGGCATCATAAATGCTCTGGAGGTGATTTTGTAGAAAACAACTCTCCCTTTGGATGCCAGCACATCTCCATCATCTGATTTCTTCATTGCTGGTAGAAACGTTCTGCCACGCTTGTGGACATGGGCCTGTCACCGAGCTGCAACAGTGCTTGAAGCAGAAGCATGGGTTGTCTGTGAGGGGAGCTCAGATAGATCCTATCTCAAAAAACTGAAAGGGAATGAATAGAAAAGACAAGGAAAGGAAACGAAAGGAAAGCAAAGGAAATGTTTGGATCGTACCTCTCCAGGATTCACAAAGTCCTGGGTTTGATCCTGAGCACCCAAACACTTAAGAGAAACAGAAGGTTCTAACAGGGCCTGTGCATATGAGGCAGCAATTCTCATGCAGCGGGCACAACCAATGTGGAGCGTGAAGAACATTGTCCCAGGATTCGATTAAGAACTGCTGCGTGTCAGACATTTGCATTAAGATTCATACAAGTTGCTTCGCAAAACAAAAGTTGCTAATTAGCAACAGAAGAACTTCATTATCGGGGTCCCCACAACACGAGAAAGTGTATTCAAGTGTGGCGGTCTTAGGAAGGTTGAGAACCACTGTGTAGAAATAAGTCACACCTGAGTGAATCATGCTCCATAGCAGATCATGATCAGCCCTTAGTGATTGTGGAGACTTGCTATACTGGGGGTGCTGAATCAAATATTGTAGGGGCATTTCGGACATGTAAACAGCCACTTTGGTCATTTCTCTTTATGACCCCTTTTGCCATGAACAGGTGTCAATGTTCTTTCGAACCCAACGCTGATCCCCTCAGGATGTGGTGTTCATTTCTGAACTTTGTCCTGTAACTCGAGAAGCGCCATGCGTTGTTCCCACCATGGAATACACTATTTCGGGCAAACCGACTGTGTGTCCATGAGACACAATCATGTGAATGGCTTCAAAAACATCTCCAGTCCCCTGTGAAGCTAGGGTTCAGCCTCCAGACCAGCTTGAGACAGATGCAGTTACTATCAAGTGGGACACGTGCGCCACCGTGTGGCAGCAGACTGCCACTGCGGAGGCAGGCAGCTTCCAGGGAGTTGCCTTCATGGTTGCCCTCTGAACCCTTCTGCCCCAGCCATGAGCAGTAACTGCTCATGGCTGGGGCAGAAGGGTTCAGAGAATTCATTCAAGGACCCTTCGGACACGTGGTGAGCCTCTTCTCGCCGCCATGAGAACCTCCCTTCTTCTGACTATGCTCAGGCGCACCCTCACCCGTGCGTCCTGATCCTCCTGCTGAGCCCCAGGGTCCTCTCTCTAAAATTCCAGGAACCCCTTCCGGTCCTTTCCCTGGTTCTTTCTGCTTACAAGATCTTGTGGCTGACTCTACTCTTTGCTTTTTTCCCCGGGGCAAGATCAAGGAGCCCTCCACCATTACGGGTCAATGTCAGCTTTTTAACTTACAGGAGCTGGTCTCTGCAGGGGTCACCAATGTGGATGTTGGAACTTCTGCAAAGGTAGCCACATAGAGCGGCTACCATCTAGATGCTGAGGACTGAATCCAGGCCCCTGCGAGGTCACTCAGACATCATAAACGCTTGCAGGTTTTCTTGGAGAAAAAAATTCTCATATATGATGCCTGCACATCTCCACCTTCTGATCCCATCATTGTTTGGAAGAAGGTCTGCAATGCTTGGGGACACAGCCTGTACCGAAACACAAGGGTGACTGAGTCGGAAGGATGGAATGTATGAGCAGAGAACCAGGAACGATCCTGACTCGGAAATTTAGAAACGAAACAATAGAAAAGAAAGAAGGAAAAGAAATGAAAAGGAAAAAAGGAAGAAAAGGTTCGGGTCGTACCTCTCAAGTATTCACAAAGTCCTGGGTTTGATTCTGAACACTCAACCACTTAAAGGAAACCAAAGGTTATAAAAGGGCCTGTGCATATAGGCCAGCAATTCTCATGCTGAGGGGCTCAAGCCAGTTGGGGCTTGAGCGACTGTGTCCCAGGTTTCGATTAAGAACTGCTGCATGTCAGACATTTGCAATACGTTTGATAGAAGTAGCTTTGCAAAACAACACTTACAAGTTAGCAACAGAATAATTTCATTGTTGGGGTTCTCACAACACGAGGAATTGTCTTCAAGTGTGGCAGTCGCAGGAAGTTTGACAACCACTGTGTAGAAACAAGTCACAGCTGACTGAATCATGCTCGACAGCTGACTGAATCATGCTCGACAGCAGATCGTGATCAGACCGTAGTGATTGTGGAGAGTCGGTATTTTGTGGGTCCTGAATCAAATATTGTAGGGTCACTTCGGACTTGTAAACAGCCGCTTTGGCCATTTTATTTTATGACCCCTTTTGCCAAGAACAGATGTCAATGATCTTTCCAAGCCCACGACGATCCCCTCAGGATGTGGTGTTCATTTCTGACTTTGTCCTGTAAATCGAGAAACGCCATGCACTGTTCCAATCACGGAATCCACTATTTCGGGCACACCGACCGTGTTTCCCTGAGACACAGGCATGCAAATGCCTTCCAAAACATCTCCAGTCCCCTGTGACGCGAGGGTTAAGCTTCCAGACCGGCTTGAGACCAAGGCAGTAACTTTCAACTGGGGCTCAAGTGCCAACATTTGGCTCCTGGCTAACTCTGCGGAGGCAGGCAACTTCCACGGAGGCTCCTTCACGCCTGGACTCTGAACCCTTCTGCCCCAGCAATGAGCAAACAAGCTCATTGCTGGGGCAGAAGGGTTCAGAGAATCCATTCAGGGACCCTTCGGGACACATGGATAGCCTCTTCTCGCTGCCCTGAAAACCTCCCTTCTTCAGACCCTGCTCATTTGCACTCCCACCCGTGACTCCTGATCCTTCTGCTGAGCCACTGGGTCCCTGTTCTTAAATTCCACGAACCCCTTCCTGTTTTGTCCCGGGTTCTTTCTGCTCACAGGAACTTGTGGCTGATGCTCCCCTTTGCATCTTTGCAGTAGGCAAGATCAAGGAGCCCTCCTCCATTATGGGTCAATGTCAGCTTTTTCACTTACACCAGCTGCTTCTTTCAAGGGTCAGCAGACTGGATGTTCGAACCACTGGAACGGTAGCCACATGTAGGAGCTAGCATGTAGACACTGAGTACTGAATCCAGGCCCCTGCTAGGGCAAGCAGGCATCATAAATGCTCTGGAGGTGATTTTGTAGAAAACAACTCTCCCTTTGGATGCCAGCACATCTCCATCATCTGATTTCTTCATTGCTGGTAGAAACGTTCTGCCACGCTTGTGGACATGGGCCTGTCACCGAGCTGCAACAGTGCTTGAAGCAGAAGCATGGGTTGTCTGTGAGGGGAGCTCAGATAGATCCTATCTCAAAAAACTGAAAGGGAATGAATAGAAAAGACAAGGAAAGGAAACGAAAGGAAAGCAAAGGAAATGTTTGGATCGTACCTCTCCAGGATTCACAAAGTCCTGGGTTTGATCCTGAGCACCCAAACACTTAAGAGAAACAGAAGGTTCTAACAGGGCCTGTGCATATGAGGCAGCAATTCTCATGCAGCGGGCACAACCAATGTGGAGCGTGAAGAACATTGTCCCAGGATTCGATTAAGAACTGCTGCGTGTCAGACATTTGCATTAAGATTCATACAAGTTGCTTCGCAAAACAAAAGTTGCTAATTAGCAACAGAAGAACTTCATTATCGGGGTCCCCACAACACGAGAAAGTGTATTCAAGTGTGGCGGTCTTAGGAAGGTTGAGAACCACTGTGTAGAAATAAGTCACACCTGAGTGAATCATGCTCCATAGCAGATCATGATCAGCCCTTAGTGATTGTGGAGACTTGCTATACTGGGGGTGCTGAATCAAATATTGTAGGGGCATTTCGGACATGTAAACAGCCACTTTGGTCATTTCTCTTTATGACCCCTTTTGCCATGAACAGGTGTCAATGTTCTTTCGAACCCAACGCTGATCCCCTCAGGATGTGGTGTTCATTTCTGAACTTTGTCCTGTAACTCGAGAAGCGCCATGCGTTGTTCCCACCATGGAATACACTATTTCGGGCAAACCGACTGTGTGTCCATGAGACACAATCATGTGAATGGCTTCAAAAACATCTCCAGTCCCCTGTGAAGCTAGGGTTCAGCCTCCAGACCAGCTTGAGACAGATGCAGTTACTATCAAGTGGGACACGTGCGCCACCGTGTGGCAGCAGACTGCCACTGCGGAGGCAGGCAGCTTCCAGGGAGTTGCCTTCATGGTTGCCCTCTGAACCCTTCTGCCCCAGCAATGAGCAAACAAGCTCATTGCTGGGGCAGAAGGGTTCAGAGAATCCATTCAGGGACCCTTCGGGACACATGGATAGCCTCTTCTCGCTGCCCTGAAAACCTCCCTTCTTCAGACCCTGCTCATTTGCACTCCCACCCGTGACTCCTGATCCTTCTGCTGAGCCACTGGGTCCCTGTTCTTAAATTCCACGAACCCCTTCCTGTTTTGTCCCGGGTTCTTTCTGCTCACAGGAACTTGTGGCTGATGCTCCCCTTTGCATCTTTGCAGTAGGCAAGATCAAGGAGCCCTCCTCCATTATGGGTCAATGTCAGCTTTTTCACTTACACCAGCTGCTTCTTTCAAGGGTCAGCAGACTGGATGTTCGAACCACTGGAACGGTAGCCACATGTAGGAGCTAGCATGTAGACACTGAGTACTGAATCCAGGCCCCTGCTAGGGCAAGCAGGCATCATAAATGCTCTGGAGGTGATTTTGTAGAAAACAACTCTCCCTTTGGATGCCAGCACATCTCCATCATCTGATTTCTTCATTGCTGGTAGAAACGTTCTGCCACGCTTGTGGACATGGGCCTGTCACCGAGCTGCAACAGTGCTTGAAGCAGAAGCATGGGTTGTCTGTGAGGGGAGCTCAGATAGATCCTATCTCAAAAAACTGAAAGGGAATGAATAGAAAAGACAAGGAAAGGAAACGAAAGGAAAGCAAAGGAAATGTTTGGATCGTACCTCTCCAGGATTCACAAAGTCCTGGGTTTGATCCTGAGCACCCAAACACTTAAGAGAAACAGAAGGTTCTAACAGGGCCTGTGCATATGAGGCAGCAATTCTCATGCAGCGGGCACAACCAATGTGGAGCGTGAAGAACATTGTCCCAGGATTCGATTAAGAACTGCTGCGTGTCAGACATTTGCATTAAGATTCATACAAGTTGCTTCGCAAAACAAAAGTTGCTAAGTTAGCAACAGAAGAACTTCATTATCGGGGTCCCCACAACACGAGAAAGTGTATTCAAGTGTGGCGGTCTTAGGAAGGTTGAGAACCACTGTGTAGAAATAAGTCACACCTGAGTGAATCATGCTCCATAGCAGATCATGATCAGCCCTTAGTGATTGTGGAGACTTGCTATACTGGGGGTGCTGAATCAAATATTGTAGGGGCATTTCGGACATGTAAACAGCCACTTTGGTCATTTCTCTTTATGACCCCTTTTGCCATGAACAGGTGTCAATGTTCTTTCGAACCCAACGCTGATCCCCTCAGGATGTGGTGTTCATTTCTGAACTTTGTCCTGTAACTCGAGAAGCGCCATGCGTTGTTCCCACCATGGAATACACTATTTCGGGCAAACCGACTGTGTGTCCATGAGACACAATCATGTGAATGGCTTCAAAAACATCTCCAGTCCCCTGTGAAGCTAGGGTTCAGCCTCCAGACCAGCTTGAGACAGATGCAGTTACTATCAAGTGGGACACGTGCGCCACCGTGTGGCAGCAGACTGCCACTGCGGAGGCAGGCAGCTTCCAGGGAGTTGCCTTCATGGTTGCCCTCTGAACCCTTCTGCCCCAGCCATGAGCAGTAACTGCTCATGGCTGGGGCAGAAGGGTTCAGAGAATTCATTCAAGGACCCTTCCGGACACGTGGTGAGCCTCTTCTCGCCGCCATGAGAACCTCCCTTCTTCTGACTATGCTCAGGCGCACCCTCACCCGTGCGTCCTGATCCTCCTGCTGAGCCCCAGGGTCCTCTCTCTAAAATTCCAGGAACCCCTTCCGGTCCTTTCCCTGGTTCTTTCTGCTTACAAGATCTTGTGGCTGACTCTACTCTTTGCTTTTTTCCCCGGGGCAAGATCAAGGAGCCCTCCACCATTACGGGTCAATGTCAGCTTTTTAACTTACAGGAGCTGGTCTCTGCAGGGGTCACCAATGTGGATGTTGGAACTTCTGCAAAGGTAGCCACATAGAGCGGCTACCATCTAGATGCTGAGGACTGAATCCAGGCCCCTGCGAGGTCACTCAGACATCATAAACGCTTGCAGGTTTTCTTGGAGAAAAAAATTCTCATATATGATGCCTGCACATCTCCACCTTCTGATCCCATCATTGTTTGGAAGAAGGTCTGCAATGCTTGGGGACACAGCCTGTACCGAAACACAAGGGTGACTGAGTCGGAAGGATGGAATGTATGAGCAGAGAACCAGGAACGATCCTGACTCGGAAATTTAGAAACGAAACAATAGAAAAGAAAGAAGGAAAAGAAATGAAAAGGAAAAAAGGAAGAAAAGGTTCGGGTCGTACCTCTCAAGTATTCACAAAGTCCTGGGTTTGATTCTGAACACTCAACCACTTAAAGGAAACCAAAGGTTATAAAAGGGCCTGTGCATATAGGCCAGCAATTCTCATGCTGAGGGGCTCAAGCCAGTTGGGGCTTGAGCGACTGTGTCCCAGGTTTCGATTAAGAACTGCTGCATGTCAGACATTTGCAATACGTTTGATAGAAGTAGCTTTGCAAAACAACACTTACAAGTTAGCAACAGAATAATTTCATTGTTGGGGTTCTCACAACACGAGGAATTGTCTTCAAGTGTGGCAGTCGCAGGAAGTTTGACAACCACTGTGTAGAAACAAGTCACAGCTGACTGAATCATGCTCGACAGCAGATCGTGATCAGACCGTAGTGATTGTGGAGAGTCGGTATTTTGTGGGTCCTGAATCAAATATTGTAGGGTCACTTCGGACTTGTAAACAGCCGCTTTGGCCATTTTATTTTATGACCCCTTTTGCCAAGAACAGATGTCAATGATCTTTCCAAGCCCACGACGATCCCCTCAGGATGTGGTGTTCATTTCTGACTTTGTCCTGTAAATCGAGAAACGCCATGCACTGTTCCAATCACGGAATCCACTATTTCGGGCACACCGACCGTGTTTCCCTGAGACACAGGCATGCAAATGCCTTCCAAAACATCTCCAGTCCCCTGTGACGCGAGGGTTAAGCTTCCAGACCGGCTTGAGACCAAGGCAGTAACTTTCAACTGGGGCTCAAGTGCCAACATTTGGCTCCTGGCTAACTCTGCGGAGGCAGGCAACTTCCACGGAGGCTCCTTCACGCCTGGACTCTGAACCCTTCTGCCCCAGCAATGAGCAAACAAGCTCATTGCTGGGGCAGAAGGGTTCAGAGAATCCATTCAGGGACCCTTCGGGACACATGGATAGCCTCTTCTCGCTGCCCTGAAAACCTCCCTTCTTCAGACCCTGCTCATTTGCACTCCCACCCGTGACTCCTGATCCTTCTGCTGAGCCACTGGGTCCCTGTTCTTAAATTCCACGAACCCCTTCCTGTTTTGTCCCGGGTTCTTTCTGCTCACAGGAACTTGTGGCTGATGCTCCCCTTTGCATCTTTGCAGTAGGCAAGATCAAGGAGCCCTCCTCCATTATGGGTCAATGTCAGCTTTTTCACTTACACCAGCTGCTTCTTTCAAGGGTCAGCAGACTGGATGTTCGAACCACTGGAACGGTAGCCACATGTAGGAGCTAGCATGTAGACACTGAGTACTGAATCCAGGCCCCTGCTAGGGCAAGCAGGCATCATAAATGCTCTGGAGGTGATTTTGTAGAAAACAACTCTCCCTTTGGATGCCAGCACATCTCCATCATCTGATTTCTTCATTGCTGGTAGAAACGTTCTGCCACGCTTGTGGACATGGGCCTGTCACCGAGCTGCAACAGTGCTTGAAGCAGAAGCATGGGTTGTCTGTGAGGGGAGCTCAGATAGATCCTATCTCAAAAAACTGAAAGGGAATGAATAGAAAAGACAAGGAAAGGAAACGAAAGGAAAGCAAAGGAAATGTTTGGATCGTACCTCTCCAGGATTCACAAAGTCCTGGGTTTGATCCTGAGCACCCAAACACTTAAGAGAAACAGAAGGTTCTAACAGGGCCTGTGCATATGAGGCAGCAATTCTCATGCAGCGGGCACAACCAATGTGGAGCGTGAAGAACATTGTCCCAGGATTCGATTAAGAACTGCTGCGTGTCAGACATTTGCATTAAGATTCATACAAGTTGCTTCGCAAAACAAAAGTTGCTAATTAGCAACAGAAGAACTTCATTATCGGGGTCCCCACAACACGAGAAAGTGTATTCAAGTGTGGCGGTCTTAGGAAGGTTGAGAACCACTGTGTAGAAATAAGTCACACCTGAGTGAATCATGCTCCATAGCAGATCATGATCAGCCCTTAGTGATTGTGGAGACTTGCTATACTGGGGGTGCTGAATCAAATATTGTAGGGGCATTTCGGACATGTAAACAGCCACTTTGGTCATTTCTCTTTATGACCCCTTTTGCCATGAACAGGTGTCAATGTTCTTTCGAACCCAACGCTGATCCCCTCAGGATGTGGTGTTCATTTCTGAACTTTGTCCTGTAACTCGAGAAGCGCCATGCGTTGTTCCCACCATGGAATACACTATTTCGGGCAAACCGACTGTGTGTCCATGAGACACAATCATGTGAATGGCTTCAAAAACATCTCCAGTCCCCTGTGAAGCTAGGGTTCAGCCTCCAGACCAGCTTGAGACAGATGCAGTTACTATCAAGTGGGACACGTGCGCCACCGTGTGGCAGCAGACTGCCACTGCGGAGGCAGGCAGCTTCCAGGGAGTTGCCTTCATGGTTGCCCTCTGAACCCTTCTGCCCCAGCCATGAGCAGTAACTGCTCATGGCTGGGGCAGAAGGGTTCAGAGAATTCATTCAAGGACCCTTCCGGACACGTGGTGAGCCTCTTCTCGCCGCCATGAGAACCTCCCTTCTTCTGACTATGCTCAGGCGCACCCTCACCCGTGCGTCCTGATCCTCCTGCTGAGCCCCAGGGTCCTCTCTCTAAAATTCCAGGAACCCCTTCCGGTCCTTTCCCTGGTTCTTTCTGCTTACAAGATCTTGTGGCTGACTCTACTCTTTGCTTTTTTCCCGGGGCAAGATCAAGGAGCCCTCCACCATTACGGGTCAATGTCAGCTTTTTAACTTACAGGAGCTGGTCTCTGCAGGGGTCACCAATGTGGATGTTGGAACTTCTGCCAAGGTAGCCACATAGAGCGGCTACCATCTAGATGCTGAGGACTGAATCCAGGCCCCTGCGAGGTCACTCAGACATCATAAACGCTTGCAGGTTTTCTTGGAGAAAAAAATTCTCATATATGATGCCTGCACATCTCCACCTTCTGATCCCATCATTGTTTGGAAGAAGGTCTGCAATGCTTGGGGACACAGCCTGTACCGAAACACAAGGGTGACTGAGTCGGAAGGATGGAATGTATGAGCAGAGAACCAGGAACGATCCTGACTCGGAAATTTAGAAACGAAACAATAGAAAAGAAAGAAGGAAAAGAAATGAAAAGGAAAAAAGGAAGAAAAGGTTCGGGTCGTACCTCTCAAGTATTCACAAAGTCCTGGGTTTGATTCTGAACACTCAACCACTTAAAGGAAACCAAAGGTTATAAAAGGGCCTGTGCATATAGGCCAGCAATTCTCATGCTGAGGGGCTCAAGCCAGTTGGGGCTTGAGCGACTGTGTCCCAGGTTTCGATTAAGAACTGCTGCATGTCAGACATTTGCAATACGTTTGATAGAAGTAGCTTTGCAAAACAACACTTACAAGTTAGCAACAGAATAATTTCATTGTTGGGGTTCTCACAACACGAGGAATTGTCTTCAAGTGTGGCAGTCGCAGGAAGTTTGACAACCACTGTGTAGAAACAAGTCACAGCTGACTGAATCATGCTCGACAGCAGATCGTGATCAGACCGTAGTGATTGTGGAGAGTCGGTATTTTGTGGGTCCTGAATCAAATATTGTAGGGTCACTTCGGACTTGTAAACAGCCGCTTTGGCCATTTTATTTTATGACCCCTTTTGCCAAGAACAGATGTCAATGATCTTTCCAAGCCCACGACGATCCCCTCAGGATGTGGTGTTCATTTCTGACTTTGTCCTGTAAATCGAGAAACGCCATGCACTGTTCCAATCACGGAATCCACTATTTCGGGCACACCGACCGTGTTTCCCTGAGACACAGGCATGCAAATGCCTTCCAAAACATCTCCAGTCCCCTGTGACGCGAGGGTTAAGCTTCCAGACCGGCTTGAGACCAAGGCAGTAACTTTCAACTGGGGCTCAAGTGCCAACATTTGGCTCCTGGCTAACTCTGCGGAGGCAGGCAACTTCCACGGAGGCTCCTTCACGCCTGGACTCTGAACCCTTCTGCCCCAGCAATGAGCAAACAAGCTCATTGCTGGGGCAGAAGGGTTCAGAGAATCCATTCAGGGACCCTTCGGGACACATGGATAGCCTCTTCTCGCTGCCCTGAAAACCTCCCTTCTTCAGACCCTGCTCATTTGCACTCCCACCCGTGACTCCTGATCCTTCTGCTGAGCCACTGGGTCCCTGTTCTTAAATTCCACGAACCCCTTCCTGTTTTGTCCCGGGTTCTTTCTGCTCACAGGAACTTGTGGCTGATGCTCCCCTTTGCATCTTTGCAGTAGGCAAGATCAAGGAGCCCTCCTCCATTATGGGTCAATGTCAGCTTTTTCACTTACACCAGCTGCTTCTTTCAAGGGTCAGCAGACTGGATGTTCGAACCACTGGAACGGTAGCCACATGTAGGAGCTAGCATGTAGACACTGAGTACTGAATCCAGGCCCCTGCTAGGGCAAGCAGGCATCATAAATGCTCTGGAGGTGATTTTGTAGAAAACAACTCTCCCTTTGGATGCCAGCACATCTCCATCATCTGATTTCTTCATTGCTGGTAGAAACGTTCTGCCACGCTTGTGGACATGGGCCTGTCACCGAGCTGCAACAGTGCTTGAAGCAGAAGCATGGGTTGTCTGTGAGGGGAGCTCAGATAGATCCTATCTCAAAAAACTGAAAGGGAATGAATAGAAAAGACAAGGAAAGGAAACGAAAGGAAAGCAAAGGAAATGTTTGGATCGTACCTCTCCAGGATTCACAAAGTCCTGGGTTTGATCCTGAGCACCCAAACACTTAAGAGAAACAGAAGGTTCTAACAGGGCCTGTGCATATGAGGCAGCAATTCTCATGCAGCGGGCACAACCAATGTGGAGCGTGAAGAACATTGTCCCAGGATTCGATTAAGAACTGCTGCGTGTCAGACATTTGCATTAAGATTCATACAAGTTGCTTCGCAAAACAAAAGTTGCTAATTAGCAACAGAAGAACTTCATTATCGGGGTCCCCACAACACGAGAAAGTGTATTCAAGTGTGGCGGTCTTAGGAAGGTTGAGAACCACTGTGTAGAAATAAGTCACACCTGAGTGAATCATGCTCCATAGCAGATCATGATCAGCCCTTAGTGATTGTGGAGACTTGCTATACTGGGGGTGCTGAATCAAATATTGTAGGGGCATTTCGGACATGTAAACAGCCACTTTGGTCATTTCTCTTTATGACCCCTTTTGCCATGAACAGGTGTCAATGTTCTTTCGAACCCAACGCTGATCCCCTCAGGATGTGGTGTTCATTTCTGAACTTTGTCCTGTAACTCGAGAAGCGCCATGCGTTGTTCCCACCATGGAATACACTATTTCGGGCAAACCGACTGTGTGTCCATGAGACACAATCATGTGAATGGCTTCAAAAACATCTCCAGTCCCCTGTGAAGCTAGGGTTCAGCCTCCAGACCAGCTTGAGACAGATGCAGTTACTATCAAGTGGGACACGTGCGCCACCGTGTGGCAGCAGACTGCCACTGCGGAGGCAGGCAGCTTCCAGGGAGTTGCCTTCATGGTTGCCCTCTGAACCCTTCTGCCCCAGCCATGAGCAGTAACTGCTCATGGCTGGGGCAGAAGGGTTCAGAGAATTCATTCAAGGACCCTTCCGGACACGTGGTGAGCCTCTTCTCGCCGCCATGAGAACCTCCCTTCTTCTGACTATGCTCAGGCGCACCCTCACCCGTGCGTCCTGATCCTCCTGCTGAGCCCCAGGGTCCTCTCTCTAAAATTCCAGGAACCCCTTCCGGTCCTTTCCCTGGTTCTTTCTGCTTACAAGATCTTGTGGCTGACTCTACTCTTTGCTTTTTTCCCCGGGGCAAGATCAAGGAGCCCTCCACCATTACGGGTCAATGTCAGCTTTTTAACTTACAGGAGCTGGTCTCTGCAGGGGTCACCAATGTGGATGTTGGAACTTCTGCCAAGGTAGCCACATAGAGCGGCTACCATCTAGATGCTGAGGACTGAATCCAGGCCCCTGCGAGGTCACTCAGACATCATAAACGCTTGCAGGTTTTCTTGGAGAAAAAAATTCTCATATATGATGCCTGCACATCTCCACCTTCTGATCCCATCATTGTTTGGAAGAAGGTCTGCAATGCTTGGGGACACAGCCTGTACCGAAACACAAGGGTGACTGAGTCGGAAGGATGGAATGTATGAGCAGAGAACCAGGAACGATCCTGACTCGGAAATTTAGAAACGAAACAATAGAAAAGAAAGAAGGAAAAGAAATGAAAAGGAAAAAAGGAAGAAAAGGTTCGGGTCGTACCTCTCAAGTATTCACAAAGTCCTGGGTTTGATTCTGAACACTCAACCACTTAAAGGAAACCAAAGGTTATAAAAGGGCCTGTGCATATAGGCCAGCAATTCTCATGCTGAGGGGCTCAAGCCAGTTGGGGCTTGAGCGACTGTGTCCCAGGTTTCGATTAAGAACTGCTGCATGTCAGACATTTGCAATACGTTTGATAGAAGTAGCTTTGCAAAACAACACTTACAAGTTAGCAACAGAATAATTTCATTGTTGGGGTTCTCACAACACGAGGAATTGTCTTCAAGTGTGGCAGTCGCAGGAAGTTTGACAACCACTGTGTAGAAACAAGTCACAGCTGACTGAATCATGCTCGACAGCAGATCGTGATCAGACCGTAGTGATTGTGGAGAGTCGGTATTTTGTGGGTCCTGAATCAAATATTGTAGGGTCACTTCGGACTTGTAAACAGCCGCTTTGGCCATTTTATTTTATGACCCTTTTGCCAAGAACAGATGTCAATGATCTTTCCAAGCCCACGACGATCCCCTCAGGATGTGGTGTTCATTTCTGACTTTGTCCTGTAAATCGAGAAACGCCATGCACTGTTCCAATCACGGAATCCACTATTTCGGGCACACCGACCGTGTTTCCCTGAGACACAGGCATGCAAATGCCTTCCAAAACATCTCCAGTCCCCTGTGACGCGAGGGTTAAGCTTCCAGACCGGCTTGAGACCAAGGCAGTAACTTTCAACTGGGGCTCAAGTGCCAACATTTGGCTCCTGGCTAACTCTGCGGAGGCAGGCAACTTCCACGGAGGCTCCTTCACGCCTGGACTCTGAACCCTTCTGCCCCAGCAATGAGCAAACAAGCTCATTGCTGGGGCAGAAGGGTTCAGAGAATCCATTCAGGGACCCTTCGGGACACATGGATAGCCTCTTCTCGCTGCCCTGAAAACCTCCCTTCTTCAGACCCTGCTCATTTGCACTCCCACCCGTGACTCCTGATCCTTCTGCTGAGCCACTGGGTCCCTGTTCTTAAATTCCACGAACCCCTTCCTGTTTTGTCCCGGGTTCTTTCTGCTCACAGGAACTTGTGGCTGATGCTCCCCTTTGCATCTTTGCAGTAGGCAAGATCAAGGAGCCCTCCTCCATTATGGGTCAATGTCAGCTTTTTCACTTACACCAGCTGCTTCTTTCAAGGGTCAGCAGACTGGATGTTCGAACCACTGGAACGGTAGCCACATGTAGGAGCTAGCATGTAGACACTGAGTACTGAATCCAGGCCCCTGCTAGGGCAAGCAGGCATCATAAATGCTCTGGAGGTGATTTTGTAGAAAACAACTCTCCCTTTGGATGCCAGCACATCTCCATCATCTGATTTCTTCATTGCTGGTAGAAACGTTCTGCCACGCTTGTGGACATGGGCCTGTCACCGAGCTGCAACAGTGCTTGAAGCAGAAGCATGGGTTGTCTGTGAGGGGAGCTCAGATAGATCCTATCTCAAAAAACTGAAAGGGAATGAATAGAAAAGACAAGGAAAGGAAACGAAAGGAAAGCAAAGGAAATGTTTGGATCGTACCTCTCCAGGATTCACAAAGTCCTGGGTTTGATCCTGAGCACCCAAACACTTAAGAGAAACAGAAGGTTCTAACAGGGCCTGTGCATATGAGGCAGCAATTCTCATGCAGCGGGCACAACCAATGTGGAGCGTGAAGAACATTGTCCCAGGATTCGATTAAGAACTGCTGCGTGTCAGACATTTGCATTAAGATTCATACAAGTTGCTTCGCAAAACAAAAGTTGCTAATTAGCAACAGAAGAACTTCATTATCGGGGTCCCCACAACACGAGAAAGTGTATTCAAGTGTGGCGGTCTTAGGAAGGTTGAGAACCACTGTGTAGAAATAAGTCACACCTGAGTGAATCATGCTCCATAGCAGATCATGATCAGCCCTTAGTGATTGTGGAGACTTGCTATACTGGGGGTGCTGAATCAAATATTGTAGGGGCATTTCGGACATGTAAACAGCCACTTTGGTCATTTCTCTTTATGACCCCTTTTGCCATGAACAGGTGTCAATGTTCTTTCGAACCCAACGCTGATCCCCTCAGGATGTGGTGTTCATTTCTGAACTTTGTCCTGTAACTCGAGAAGCGCCATGCGTTGTTCCCACCATGGAATACACTATTTCGGGCAAACCGACTGTGTGTCCATGAGACACAATCATGTGAATGGCTTCAAAAACATCTCCAGTCCCCTGTGAAGCTAGGGTTCAGCCTCCAGACCAGCTTGAGACAGATGCAGTTACTATCAAGTGGGACACGTGCGCCACCGTGTGGCAGCAGACTGCCACTGCGGAGGCAGGCAGCTTCCAGGGAGTTGCCTTCATGGTTGCCCTCTGAACCCTTCTGCCCCAGCCATGAGCAGTAACTGCTCATGGCTGGGGCAGAAGGGTTCAGAGAATTCATTCAAGGACCCTTCCGGACACGTGGTGAGCCTCTTCTCGCCGCCATGAGAACCTCCCTTCTTCTGACTATGCTCAGGCGCACCCTCACCCGTGCGTCCTGATCCTCCTGCTGAGCCCCAGGGTCCTCTCTCTAAAATTCCAGGAACCCCTTCCGGTCCTTTCCCTGGTTCTTTCTGCTTACAAGATCTTGTGGCTGACTCTACTCTTTGCTTTTTTCCCCGGGGCAAGATCAAGGAGCCCTCCACCATTACGGGTCAATGTCAGCTTTTTAACTTACAGGAGCTGGTCTCTGCAGGGGTCACCAATGTGGATGTTGGAACTTCTGCCAAGGTAGCCACATAGAGCGGCTACCATCTAGATGCTGAGGACTGAATCCAGGCCCCTGCGAGGTCACTCAGACATCATAAACGCTTGCAGGTTTTCTTGGAGAAAAAAATTCTCATATATGATGCCTGCACATCTCCACCTTCTGATCCCATCATTGTTTGGAAGAAGGTCTGCAATGCTTGGGGACACAGCCTGTACCGAAACACAAGGGTGACTGAGTCGGAAGGATGGAATGTATGAGCAGAGAACCAGGAACGATCCTGACTCGGAAATTTAGAAACGAAACAATAGAAAAGAAAGAAGGAAAAGAAATGAAAAGGAAAAAAGGAAGAAAAGGTTCGGGTCGTACCTCTCAAGTATTCACAAAGTCCTGGGTTTGATTCTGAACACTCAACCACTTAAAGGAAACCAAAGGTTATAAAAGGGCCTGTGCATATAGGCCAGCAATTCTCATGCTGAGGGGCTCAAGCCAGTTGGGGCTTGAGCGACTGTGTCCCAGGTTTCGATTAAGAACTGCTGCATGTCAGACATTTGCAATACGTTTGATAGAAGTAGCTTTGCAAAACAACACTTACAAGTTAGCAACAGAATAATTTCATTGTTGGGGTTCTCACAACACGAGGAATTGTCTTCAAGTGTGGCAGTCGCAGGAAGTTTGACAACCACTGTGTAGAAACAAGTCACAGCTGACTGAATCATGCTCGACAGCAGATCGTGATCAGACCGTAGTGATTGTGGAGAGTCGGTATTTTGTGGGTCCTGAATCAAATATTGTAGGGTCACTTCGGACTTGTAAACAGCCGCTTTGGCCATTTTATTTTATGACCCCTTTTGCCAAGAACAGATGTCAATGATCTTTCCAAGCCCACGACGATCCCCTCAGGATGTGGTGTTCATTTCTGACTTTGTCCTGTAAATCGAGAAACGCCATGCACTGTTCCAATCACGGAATCCACTATTTCGGGCACACCGACCGTGTTTCCCTGAGACACAGGCATGCAAATGCCTTCCAAAACATCTCCAGTCCCCTGTGACGCGAGGGTTAAGCTTCCAGACCGGCTTGAGACCAAGGCAGTAACTTTCAACTGGGGCTCAAGTGCCAACATTTGGCTCCTGGCTAACTCTGCGGA
>JAMJFZ010002412.1:0-67321 GCA_026225945.1 Cricetomys ansorgei | reverse complement strand
AATGAGCAAAAATGAAGTAAAGAAAATATATTAAAATATTCACCGAAGAAAATAGGGAGCATGAGTCTCTGTTGTATAAATGTTTGTTTTATTTTTTCATCATTTTAATTTTGAAAAACTATTTTTAGTTGGAAATCAGACATTATATATATATGTGTGTGTGCCACACCCCTTTCTGCCAAGGCCCAAAGATCACTGTGGAAGGGGGGTCTGAAAAAGTGTAAGAGCAGGAAGTGATGGATGGCTACAAGGAAACCAAGTCTTCTGGAAACCAGACATAAGAACTCACAGTGGCTGGGACTGAATGCATAAGACCCGTGCAAGCCCAAGTCGGACCAAATCCCAGAATGGAGAAGTGAGTCAGACATGAACCCCCATCCTAGCCAAGGAGCCATTAACAACTAATAACTACTGAGAAAGGGACAGTTTTCTCAGAGTGTAGTTTCTGATAAGTCAACCTTTCTCCTCCCCAAGTTGCTTTTGTCATGGCGTTTTTATCACAGAAATAGAAACCTAACTATGACAAATGACATGTGTAAAGTAATTGCAAACACTATATTATTTTATATATGGGGCTTAAACATCTAAAGATTTTGATGATCATACTGGTCCTGAAAAATCAAGTTCTAGTCAAGCTAGTCAACATGCCACTACTTGTGGAGCTATGTTCAGCTCCATGGTGATTTAATCCTTAGCTTCGATGCCATGTAATCAATTGCTTAGCCAAAAATTATGGATGGTAAGATCTAAAGAAAATTACTTTCTAGTCAGTGGAAATAAAACTGAATGAAATTGACTCTCAATTGATGAATTCGTAATTAGCTAAAAAAATAAAAAATATAAAAATAAAAACCCCCCAATCTACAAATCTCCCACTTCTTTTTAGAGTTCCTCACTAATGATTACAAGTCTGAATGACAGATAATGAGCAATGGGAAAGTCTCATGGACTCATGGCATTTCCTGCTGTTTAGTGACTACCACTGGTGAAACAGAAGAGAACATCAAGGAAGATGAATGGGCTTCCAGTAAGAGTAGTAAAGGAGCAGGTCTCATCATCCTGAGTTCTACTGTTGACAGTGCACACGTAATTCCCTCCCAGTGCCTGGATCTTGTTAGAACCTTGTCTATCCTCTCTCCCTGTGAACATGTTCAAGTCTTTCGGGTCCATCTTGTTTGAGATCAGAAGCCTGTTAATTGATTTATTCACTGAACACTTGTTGGCATTTGCTGTGTATAAGGCAAAAGGATCTGGAGCTTTATAACAATGAAATGTCTCTCCCTCCCCCTATCTCTCCCCCCTCTCACACACACAGGCTAAATGTGAAAGAGATCTATAAACAAGATATTTAATAACTCTGGATCCACAGTACAAATCTATGTAGAACATAATGAGAACACTTAAGAGTGAGAACCTCTTTACACAGCAAGAGGCAGTGCTGAGCACAACCCTCACAAATTAAGTCAATATTGATGAGTTTCCTTTAGCATCCTATTCCCACCATTCTGCCTTGCACTTGTTAGCATTTTCAGAATAAGCAGAGACCCAATATGTACCTTTGAAAGAGTGTTTTTAAAGTACATGATTGAGAGTACATTCAGACATCAGATCAGTGCCCACGGTATACACTTCCTTATTAGTAGATGTGCACACTACAGGAGTTATAGGTCATGGCACAGTATTCTCATTCACTTCTTGGCATGATTAGAACTCATAAAGTTATCAATTTCCACAAAGTTATTGGTATTTTGTCCTTCATTTTCTTGGCAAGATACTAAATGAACTTTTAAATATAGATTTGTGTTAGCAATATGAAATGAAAACTATGTCATGTTGGTCAATGCAGACTGAGGACCAGAGTAACATCCTCACTGTAGAGAAACATCTGAAGGCAATATGCCTTTAATTAATATATTACTAGATCCTGGAGACGTGGCCAGAAGATGAGAGCCCAACAGCGAAAGTCCTATAAATTTCTATTTCAAATATTACTGTACATGATTATGCCCTTCAAGCTATTTTGCAGTCTCGTATATTAACAAGATAAATCCTCTTTATCTCACAGCACAGGGCTGGGAAATGAGAAGCCTAGCAGATAGGAGGGCAAAGTTTAAGACTTACTATGTAAGCCACTAGCAGAGCCGTCGCCATCAGAATGGCAAGTGAATGAAAAAGGAAATGTGAGCTGAGTTGCCAGTGAGATGAAGCCATGCTCCTGTTTGATCCATTTCTGTGGCCCAAACTGGAGGAAGTAAAATCAAGTTTTTTAAAATCAAACTTCGAAACTCAGTAAGCAGGAAAAGAAAGAAGCAATAGGATGTAAAGGGAAGCCAGGACACATCTACATTTTCAAAGGCCAGAAGCAGGCTGTTTTCAAGTCCAGATTTCAGAGAAGCCACAGAAGACAACTTCTAAACTGAGAGCTAACTGGACCCAGGTGAACGCCAGCGGTTTTGTCCGTGGGTTTGCCACTAGATGTCACGTTAAAATGGGCTTCTGAGCGTGAATTCATCTAATGGAAACACTAAAATCTGAATGCGTGAAAATGAAGGAATTGGGCCATTGGAAGAGAGGGAGAATCCTGGGATGGTGTCTTCAGATGCCTTCGTCATCTTTAAGTGTATATCTTCCAGCTGTCTGTCCTTCTAGAATCTCAACTCTCAGTTATCGCTTAATCTATTTTGATACAGCATTTGTGTACCAGCATTTGTGATACAGCATTCAAGTGTTCAGACAGCTTAAATTCTGGTGAAATCCAGTTTTCCTAGTAGTTTTTTTTCCCTCCTCTGTCCAGAGTAATAAAATGGAAGACATAACCATGGTGTAAAGGAAAACACACTTAAGTCCCAAAAACTTGACCTTGGTCCATTCACAAGGATGGCTGGCTGATGGAAATCTACAACTGCAATGTTGGGAGACTTTGTAGGTGGCAGAAAGCTGTGGATCTCTTACACCTTCATCTTCCTCTCCATCTTCCCTATGGGGAGCCAGGGTACCCTGCTTGCTAGCAACAAAGAATACAGCAGATGGCAGCAAGCAGCTGTTGCATGCTCCAGGCTCATCATTCCCAAGCCAGGGTAAGCTTGGTGGGAAGAAGAATGAAAGGAGAGTTGATTTGTCAGATTTTTGTGTTCTCTGTCTCTTTTTCTGCCTCTGCTTTTCTTCCTTCTAGAGAGGGAGAAGCATTTCATCTCTAAGTAATGCATAAACCCAGCAATAAGAGGCTAGATAAGAGTGCAGGCTTGTTGCTGAAGGCTGCACCCTACCTGAAGCTGAACAGTCCTGAACAGTCCTGCCCTGCTGTCTTCCTCTCTTCTTAGCCTTCTGGGGCTATTGAGTAATCCTTGGACATATATCCTCAAACACTAATCCAATGCCAAATTCTTGGCAGAGTATTTCCACTCCCTCTAACTGTCTCAACCTTACAGCAGCTCCAGGGGGGGACACAGGTAGCACCAAGGCCTGAGAGCCCCCAGCTCTCAGGCCAGGAGCTCAGAGATAAGCTTGGATTTTATTAACTCAGCCTCTGCAGACCACAGCAGAGCTGTCAAAATGTCGTGTACTTCTCTGAGCCCCTGCCTTTAAACTTGTCCTGTTTAACTCAGCTCAGAAGCCTGGAATTTGTGAAAGTAAACAACTCTTATCCCTAGGATAAGCTGGATAATGCAATTTAAAATACAGACGTCTATTCCTCAGACAAACACAACTGCCCTGACGTTAATGGGCCCATTTATCTGTGTTGAAGTTGGTAAGCCATGAGCACTGTCAGTGATGTTGGGATTTGGAGATCTGATTAGCTTTGTAGTTCAAGTGATCAGCAGGAACAGTGGGTGTGACAGAGATGGTTTCTCCTATCCTTTGGGGTCATTACATAATTTTAATCCTTTCTCCTTTGTGCTAAGATCTGGAAGAGAAGATTTTTCTGGACTTGGAGAGCCTGGCTTATTTTTCATAACCATCAAGTTGTACTTCTGCTAGTCATCCTGTTTCTGATCAGTTACTCCAAAACTATTGTCTAAACTTAAAAATTCTTCAAGGTTGGCCCTGTAGGAAACTAGAATTACAGGTTTTTAACACCATTTCTTTTTGTTCAAATTTTTAAAATACCTTCTGTATGTACTGAGTGCATTTAAAACCACAACATTCCAGCCTGGTTGACTAACTTGAAGTCCAGACTTTTCTATACAATTGACCTTGACTGTCTTAGGTGATCTCATCACATTTGATACAATGGCAATCTTTGTACCAAAAATGCAGCTGATGGAATTGAAAATGTCTGGTTCATACAAAAAAAAATGTTAACATAGAGTTCTAAGGAAAACGCCTCAATATATTTGCAAAATGAGGATATTAACAGTCATATATTTAGTATATATGCTAATATATATTTAAAATATGTTAATATATAACAGTCTATATTTTAATAGAAGTTGGCTGAGAATAAGAACATGTGAATGAGAGTAAGGGAATAAGAAATGTGAATCTATTGGCAAAAAGGAAAAAAAACTCAAATCACCAAGAGATATTCCCTAGTAGTCTTTGAAAATATTTTAAAAGTATTTTGAAAAAAAATTCAACTAGCAAATGTTGAATTTTTCCTCAGTCCACTGTCCTATGATCCAACAGTTAAGAAAGGAGAACTGATAGAAAGCCACAGCAGCAGCCTTGCCTGCCATCTTCAGCTCAGTGATGCTCACTCTGGGAAGACTGTCAGGCTATCGGCTACCTGGAGGGTCTTGTAACATTAACCTAGTCAAACTTGGAGCACAGACCAAACTAGACTCCTTCGGTGCTACACCTTTCTTTCTCTTCCTTTGGCAGCTCACTGACTTAACTAGACAGCTAGGCAGCAAGGCCACAGGCTTTACTCCTTGCACACACCCCAGGGTCCACCCTTACTGATGGGTTGTCACTGATGAATGTCACCGTGCCAGACCCTTTATGTGGGTGCTGGGGATCTGGACTCTTAAGTCTTCATGCTTACACGGCAAGCACTCTGCCAACTGAGTCATCTCCCCATCCTGAATCACAGACATCCTAAAAGTTCCCTGGGGCTGGAGAGTAAATTCACTATATGCTTAATGTTCTCTTCCCATTAAAGGATATTTTGCTTCTCTAGTTGAAGGGAGTTGCAGAAGCAGATACCCTTTAAAATAAGCCTGAATTTATTATTGTATATGAGAATGGGGTGATACAAAGCAGAGCATGGAGGGCTTTCCAGAGTGTACCAGCTTGAAAACCCCCAAAGGACACATGGTTTGTACAAATTCCTCTGAGCTAAGCTAGTGTGTACATTTTAGAGTGAAGGAAAAATGGAATATTTTTTAGAGCTTCCCAGAAATAGATAAGAAACTGAGTAAAACGAAGAATCACATACCACTTGGGACGACTGACACTGTCCTGCCAGTCGCAGAGGAAGGAGATGAGAAAACCGGACACAGAGTTCTACTTTTCTCAAACTCACCCAGACACAAACAAGAATAAAATAAAAGGCACAAAACATAGAACAACACAATCTCCTTACTTTAAAAGATTTAGGGAGTAGAAATAAATGATGGTAGGCAAGCAGCAGAGGCCTAAAAGTGCAATAAATGCATGCATATATATTTAAATGCATAGTTTATATCATATACACACATATGTATTTATTATATCCCAGAAGCTGCACATATTTGAAGAAAATGTAACTGCAACTCAAGGGTTTCTTTCCCTTGTTGGAGCATGGCCCTGCCTCGAGAATCCACAGAAAGCAGACTTTCTTCCTCCAGAAGCATCAATGGGTGTGTATGCATCTGTGCATAGTTCTGTGCTTGGTTTGTGGAATGTCACTGATACGTCGAACACACTAGTAACTCCTACATCAAATGTTTTCTGAATCCTTGCTTTGCTTTATTTTTCACCTTGAAATCAGTGTTACAAATTACTGGAAAGGTAAAGAAAGGCAAGGCTGTTAGTGAGGGAAGGTCAGCCGTGTCCTAAGGAAAACTTGGTGGTGGATGGATGCCTCCCGGCCTGGCTCCAAGAAAACTAAGGGTAAGTAAAGTGGCTAAGTGAAGATCGTGACATACTAAGAAGCAGTCAATTCTAAACTTCTTTCACTGCAAACTGGCAATTAAGCACATTGACATTTTTATTCTGCTTTCCTAACCAGTAGCATGCTTTTTTCAAACCAGTAAGATCTCTGAAAAGTATTACATGAGTGTGCCACCATTATGAATTTTATGTAAGACAGTTACCTGGCATGGCATGAAACAGTATCTCCCAACCTCTAAAACAACTATTTCTCAATCATATTTTGCACTAGGAATGGCCTATCAGTCTGGTCCTGTTCCAGAGGTACAAGAAGAAGAAAACATGTTTAAGAGCACTTCCAAAGCCAACGCGTTCCAGTGCTAAGATGGAAATCTGAGTTGAAAGACCAATGTGACTTACAACCAAAGCAGAAAAGCATGGGATTTGCATCCCAGATGGGAAATCCAGGAACAAGAGGCTAAGATACCAGAACTTTCTTTGGCAAATATAAAACACAGGCTGCACCTAGAGTCTGGATCCAGATTTTGCTAAATGAAAATTTCATGGCAAAGCATCAAGAATCTGCAGAACCACTTGGTTTGTAACCCAGATAGTACCCAGTGTATCTGTTGTTCCATTGTTCTGCTGGGACCCACTCATACTGAAAAACAGAATGTAGAGATTAATCAAAACCCATCACCAGACATCAGTGGGACCTGGCCTCAGACCAATAAGAATCAATAAGGGAGTTCTGGCATCAGCTAACAGAACCTGAGAAATAGAAATTGCTTGAACCCTCATTTCTTTTGTTAATAGAACTCCTCTTGATGTGTTGGAGTCCTCAGTGATGAGTGGAGAGGAGTCCCTTAAAGTGATCTGTGTATTCAACTCTTCACGAGCAGACTGATTGTCTCAATTCTTTTAAGCCGCCAAATAAACAAGGTCAGGTAAAACGGCTTCCACATGGTCCAACTATCCTCTGTCCTGCTCCTGGTGACATTGCACGACAGGATAAAAGTGCCCAGGTCTAAGTGTTTATCATTTACAGATTCACGCATAGACTCAGAATAGCTAATAGAACAGAAAACGAAGTGAGAGCACTGTTCTGGGAGTACAGAGGACATGTGAAGACCAAGACCAAAAACCTCATGTCTAAGTCCTTGATATTCAGAGTGAAAACAGGAGCCAAAGGCTAATTAGCATTAGTATGGTAGATCTGGATAGCAGATGTCCTATATGGCTTGCAAAGAACATATAAACTCTGTGTGGTTTGGCAGGAAAGTGAAAGGAAGGTGGCTGAGCTACATGCTTGTACTGACTGCCAACTGAGGTATTGCTGAGTCTTTTCTCTCTGTGCCAGCTGAAGACGACATTAAATTTGAAGCGGTGAAAATGAATGTATTATATGGCCTGAGAGCAAGGTGTCTCGTTTGAACTCCAAGTGCGTTCACTATCACCAGCACGCAGACCATCCCGATTTGTTTCTCTCTTTCACTGGCTGTCCTTGGTGTGGCAGAAAGGAGTTCGGCTTCTGCTTTCTTTACAGAGTGCACACGTGGTCTGCATTCGGGAAACTCTGCCCTTCAGTGGCTTGTCAAAACTATGTAAAAGTGGGACTTTTTTTAACCATAAAGGTGTGTGAAAAATGCAGGCACCCACCGATGATTCCCTTGATTCCAAAGGATGGTAGTATGCTTGGTGTAAAACACAATCCCTCTAATTCCGTGAACAGCTCGTGTAGGAGGACTCCAGATTGCCAGCTGTCACTGGCACTCGCCATGGATCTCTGTCCACATGGCAGTCTTTGCCATCACCTGGGTTTGTCTGCATCTGTACCGCCTCACAGGCCCAGTGCAGCAAAGCCAACTGACACGGGCTGAAATCCCCAAGTCCGACCGTTTTATGTGCTAAAAGTTTGTGTACGTATGCACGGGACTTACACAAGCATGATACAATTTTTTTCCTTAGAAATTTAATCACACAGTTATACATTTTATTGGAATTTCTAAAATCAAGTTTTAGCTTTCTTGGTTTTCTGCAGGTTGCATTTGTTTCGCTGCTGTCTGCTGTTAGTTTTATTATCGCACTAGAAAATTCTTCTCTTGGTTTAATTTGCTGTCGGTCCTTCACTTATCTGTGGATAATAGATTGTTTCTTTTTAGCATTTTTCCTTTCTTTTCTCCCTATTTTCTTGCTCTCTTCTTCTTCTTTTTTTTTTCTTCCTAGTTTCTCTTTTCTTTCAAGTGCCGTGACAATGGTAGGCAAGCACTGCCCTCACTAACCACAGTCCCAGTCATGAAACAGTTCCTCCTTTACTGATATTCTAATTCCTATCTGGATGTCATCCTAATCTCCTGGACTATTTAGAAACAGACTGCCTAATTTTTGATTCTCCGTGGATTTTCTAGCTGTCTACCAGGCGATTCAGAGGAAGACTTTAAGTATTTAAGCAGGTCTTCTGCTTTGGCACACTCTGAACTTGTCCTCAGATCTTGCCAGCACTTCCAGGTGGCCTGGTTCCCCTCAGCTCTTCAGCCCCCACCCCCAGGAATCTATTGACCCACCCAGGTGCATGTTAACAAAACTGTCAAGAAAACTTGTATATAGAATTTCAGGCTCAAATTTCTGAGGTTCTATTGCCTTCTACGTGGGATATAATTCATAAGAAGTAGGTGTGTTGGAAGAGCTGGTCTCTGGTCTCTGTCTCTCCCACAGGAAGACTTCTAGGAGCCTTCACGTACCTGCCCTGAAGCAGGTCTAATAAGAAAACAAAGGTACCTGTGGCACTCAGCTTGATGTTTCTCTGTTTCTGGGGTTTTGGTCTCACCCATTCCTAGTTCTCTTTGTTGTTTCCCAGTGTCATCAAGCAGTTCCCCGCTTTACCCAGCTTTTAAAGTGAGGCCAAGTATGCAATCAAACTGCATCTGGTCACAATGGAGAGAGGTAGGGATTTCTTCAACCAGGATTTAAACTTAGGAAAGTGTGATATATTCAATTCTTCAAACACCTCCCTCAGTCTCCTAAATACTGTTGGAAGGAAGTCATTGTGTCCCATTTATGTGGCCTTGTGACTCTTCCCCCCTTGGGGACATCAGTAGAGACCGTGTAAGCAGGAACTGTAGGAGCCCTGGTATAACTCAATGTGCCCTCTCAGGCTTTTGTGATGGCATCAGAAGACCCAGACTAGTAGACAAGCTGCACAGTAACTTCCAGGCCCATTCACAGACTCACAGCTTAAAGGAGAACTTCTCAACCTCACCTCAGTGAGTGCAGATACCCAAGCCACATGGAGATTCGTGAATGGACTCCGGTGCAACGAGCAGAGCACCCAGCTCATCAGTATGTCCTTGACAATAAATTACTGTGATTTCTAAGAAACCAGGGGTGCCATGCATCATTATTTTGGAAGGATTAAAATCCTAACTGATAGAGACTGCTCTCTATTGAGACTCTAGCTGCCTTCCCTCCCTCCTGCATGTAGCTGGGCTGACTTCTAGAGAAAATACCATCACCTTGAAAGTGGGCGTGTCGGGCCAATGGTGTGCTACCCATGCCTCTCACCAAATACTAGAAAGAACTGGTTATTTTGGAGCATCATATCTTGTAGAGAGACAAACATGAACACAGATATTTTTAACGGATGGTTTTTCTTAATAAGGGGAAAGAGATGGACTCAATGTATAAGAATCCACTCTAAACAACCACTGGAAAATAAATGTGTTGAGTAAAATGATAGCAAGATAATATTGAGTGTTTCTAACTTTTAAATCAATTAAGCAGAGTTATTGTCATAAGAGATTGAGAAACTTTAAATTACACATGCATATAGATTACTTTGACCAAATCTAGACCTAGTCTATAAATATAGAAAAGTCCAATTCTTTTGGCATATTCTTCTCACTTTTGTCATGCTTGAGAATTGCTTGACTAACCTTGAAACATCCAGTTGTCTAAAGAATACAGTGAGCTGCCTATAAGCCACTTCAAGTACGAAGTTTACAGGGACAAAGTGCGTTAACATTGGACTTGAACTCCAGTGATTCTTTTGAATTGGAAAGACCTCAACACCACAATATCCCATTCATAATCCAAGTATGCAGACCATGGAATCTCCAAGAAAGATTACTGCTCACAATAGGCCTTAATATTTCTCAAAGGAATCTGATACTTTTGCCAAAGCATGGAGTTTCAGGGTTTTCAGAGGCAGAGAAGGCCCCCAGGAATCTTAAAGCCCTGGATTTAAATGAAAAAAAAAAAAAAAACCAAAAAAAAAACCAAAAAAAACTTCAAACATCAGGACACAGGACTCTACCACTTTGAGGGGCTCGTGTCTGCTGGTCTGTGCAAGACAATGAAGTACATTTAATAAATAATCAATTTGTTAAATGTTTTTTATTATAGAGTAACAAAGAACATTTGAAAGCTGGTCTTTTAATCATTTATTACAAAAGAGATACAAGAAACGAATGGCTAATATTCTCATCACAAAAGACAATGAAAGTCAAATGTCAAATACAGGGTAAAGTCCCTGGCTCCTGTTTTTAGGCAGAAAGAGCAGGAAATGATCTTCAGTTAAACAGGCAGAAAGCCCCTCCATCCCTCCCTCCACTCCTTTCTTCTCCCTGCCTTCAAGCTTCCAGTCTCCCTTCTCTCCCCTTTCTCCGCCCCTCCTTCTATTTCTTCCTGCTCTTTCCCTCCATTTCTCCTCACTCCCTCCTTCTTTCCTTTTTTTTTTCTTTTTTAAGAGTCAGAGTCTCGCTGTGTCTCATGCTGACCTTGGACTCGCAGGTTCAAGCTATTCTCCTGTCTCCGCTGCCTTCTGCAGATATGGCTGAAGTCAGCTGTCTCTCCCTCAGTCAATTCCTGTCTACTCTTCAAATTGCAGCTCAAGCCAAGGGGTAACTCCCTATGCATTGTTGATCAAGGAGGCCCTAGAGCAGTGGTTCTCAACCTTCCTAATGCTATGACCCTTTAATATAGTTCCTCATGTTATAGTGACACCAACCATAAAACTATTTTTGTTGCTACTCCATAACTGTAATTTTGCTACTGTTATAAATCATAGTATAGATATCTGATATGCATATGGTCTTAGTTGACCTTTGGAAGAGGGTCCTTTGACCCCTAAAGGAGTTGTGACCCACAGGTTGAGAATCATTGCCCTAGAGGTCTCCAAAACCAAATGCATTATCATCATTGGTTACACACTGTAACTACATGGTAAGACCCTGTTACTGAAGTCAGCACATACTTTGGCTCCAGGGCATGGAGAAATCAATCTCAGCCAACCAGTCAATCTCAACTCGACTCCTTGCTGGCTAGTTTTCATAGTGCCATGAAGGTACTATAAAGGCTGCTAGAGGAATAAAGGTAACATGGTCTTACTCAGTGCTGGACCCTGAATGCCACAGTCCTGACCTGCCAGGAAAGAGGTGCTCACAGTGCAAAAATGACATGGCTATTATATGGTACCTAATGGCTTCATAATTGAATTTGAGGCTTGCAACCTCTTGGAAATTCATGCTTGGTACTATAATCCTGGTCAAAAGCCCAGGGCTGTAGAGGTCACAGCCCCTAGGGTAGAACCTATTGTTATTGTGAATTTCCTAAATGGTCACTCTGCCAAATTGCTTTCTAAATATTTATGTTTATACCCATATACCTTCGCTGCTCTCAGCCTTGGCCACAGAAGCTTTTCTTTGCAATGGGCAACAGTCAGTGCTGAGACACGTAAGTTTTAAAGATCTATGAATAAGAGACTGAGTGCTCAGCTCTAAATGGGAAATACTGTCTTCTGCCATTACATGGCTATGAAGCCAGTCAAAATTCTGATAGAGACGGGGAGGTTCTCTACCACCCTTATCCTTTGGTGAAGAGCTACTGGCAGGTTATAGCTACTTGGGGAGAGAGAATTATTTTTCGGGGGAATTTTCCAGTGGGTAGTCCCATACCTGTGCACATATAGACAACACTAAGTGGACTTATTGTAATATCAAAGAGAAAAATAACAAAAAATGCTATTAAGTTTAGAGGGGGACACGTTGGGAAGAAATGGGAGGATTTGGAAGAGGGAAATGTGGAGTGTATATGATCATCTTTCATGGTATACAAGTATGAAATTCTAAAGAATACAGGAAAATTATAATAAAAAATACAACATATAAAATGTCCACTGTTCTGATAAACATTTGTGAGTTGACACATAAACGAATCTGGAGTTAAAGTTTCAGGAATTGTAGGTTCTTTTAAATTAGTTTGTAAATTTTTAAGTGTGTGTGAGATTTTCTCTGAAAAGGTTCCAGGATTTTCAACAGATTCCCAAAGGGATTAAAAGGAAGTTAACAATGGAGCCAGTGATGTTGCTCAGCTAGTAGAGTGCTTCCCCAGTGTACACAAAGCCACGGGCTTGATTAGCAGCCCTGGACAGCACTTGTATCTGCAGCACTTGGGAGGTAGAAGCAGGATAACCAGAAGATTAAGGTCGTCCTTGGCTACATAACAAGTTCAAGACCACCATGGGCTCCATAAGACTACAGTTTATACAAGACAAAAGACTATTTTTTAGAAGCTGGAATCTCCTCTTGGAAAAACATGCCCCCTATCTATGGGGAAGGTTTGTCTCCTTACTGACTTCCTTGACTCTCTGCTTCCTAATTTGTAGAAGGAGGAAGCTCGCTGATTCCAATAGACTGGCAAGCCCAGAAATTACCTTTGATCCCACTGGCTCCAAATCCCAATACAGTCATGTGTGCCTGTGTGTGGCTTTTTACAGGATGCTAGGGCACTAAATTCAAATCTCCATATTTGAACTAGCAGCGTTTTATACACTAAGCCATCTCTTTAGACCTGAGATAAGACATCAATATATTCGAGGAAGTCTTTAAACTGGAAACCAAACTGTGTGAGTTCTGAGTAACCTAAGGGCCATCATCCGTCAATGTCCTGTCTTCTGAAAGTTATATGTTTGGTTTTGGATGCAACTCTTGGACAGGTTTACATCCTCTACTGTTTAAATACTTTTCTGTTGTAATGCTTTGCATGATGTTCAAATGCTTAATGATCAAAAGCAAACACTGTGGCTGCCTATTGAGATGGGATAAGCAAATTAAGAGGCAAAAGCCAGCATGAACATAGGGCTCCTCCAATCCAAACACGCGGTCAAGAGAAAACATTCTTGTCTCTTCTAAAATACTTGTTATAACTTAACAGCAGGTCCATCAAAATGTGGCTGGAGACGAGCGGGCTCTAATCCCTGTGAAGAGCAGAAAGAGAAGCTGGCCACAAAGCTGGCCAGGCTTATGCTGTGGGAGACCCTTGTTTATTTTCTCTCAGAGGCCGTCCAGGCCCTGTTAGTCAGGGCCCTAGGATAAGCTTATAAATATTTACTATCTTCCTGGCTCAACCACTGGACAAGTGACTGAAAAGTACTCTCCTCGTGTGACTGGAGTTTGGACCCACATCTGACATCTTTAAGAAGTTCTAAATAATTGATTAATCACATCCTGAGGAAGTGATTTTTAAAATCAAGTGGGGGGGTTTCGGTGTGAAGATCAAATTATTGTGCCACACGCATTTGACAGGCTCTGGCGAGTCATCTTGAGATGAGAATAGAAGTAGTTATGACTTTCTATACTCTAGGTTACTTGATTTGAAATGAAGTTGACATGCTAATGAGTATGCTAATGAGTATGAGAGATGAGGTTTGAGGTAAAAGACCAAGCCTACCTTCAGGAAAGAAAGCAACACTGAGCAGAGTTACTTCTTGAACATTTTAAGTTAGTTAACCTCTGATTGCTGGAGAAATTATCAGGAAATAGTTACTATTTTTCTATTGTGAAGTTCTCCAAATAATTTATTAGAAAAATATTACTTAGTAACTATTTACTGTATGTAAGGCAATATATATGATAAACTTTCAAGTATGTAGTATGCTGAAAGCTTAGAAGAAGAGAGACAGCTCTGTGTGAAAAGAGACACATGGCATTCTTGGAGTGAAACTTGCCTATTGTAAGGCCACAGTTCAGTACCTCTTTGTTCATTGTTGAAGCCCAAGCTCTCCATTTTTATTGGTTTATCAACTGTACTGAAGTCCAAATTTGAGTCTTTTGATTACCAAACAATATAACAATGTCCTTTTTATGCAGACATTTTGCAGGTGTGATATGAATAGCCTATGATTGTAATTGAACTAACTTCATTGAATCCCAAAAGCAAGAGAGTACAAATGATAATATTCACCTTTCCAAACAAAATAAAAATGGACAGTCTGACAAGAGCATGAAATCTATTGCCAGGCCTGAAAGATGGTTTAGCAGGTGTCCTACTTAGGGTCCCATTGCTAAGATGAAACACCATGACCAAAAGCAAGTTGGGGAAAAAGGAGTTATTTGCTTTACACCATTCATCACTGAAAGAAGTCAGAATAGGTACTTAACTGGGGCAGGAACCTGTCGTAGAGGCAAGAAAGGATTGCTTCTTACTGACTTATTCTTCATGGATTTCTCAGTCTGCTTTTTGATAAAACCCAGGACCGCCAGTGCAGAGGTGGCCTTATCCGCAATGTGCTGGGCCCACTACTGTGGATCGCTAACTGAGGAAATGTCCTACACTCCAGGGCTTGCCTACAGTCTGATCTTATGGAGGTATTCTTTTTCAGTTGAGGCTCCCTCCTCTCAGATGGCTCTAGCTTGTGTCAAGTTGACATAAAACTAGCCAGCACAGTGGGTAAAGGCATTTTCCACACAAGCCTGGAGACCTGAATTCAATCTTCAGATGAAGGACATAATTCAAAGGATATAATTGACTCAGAAAAGTTGCTCTCTGAACTCCATATGCATTATGGCATACACATACCCATACACACACACCCATACACACCCATACACACACACACACACCCATACACACACCCATACACACACATACCCATACACACACACACACACACACACACACCCATACCCATACACACATGCACACACACACACACACATACACACACACACACACCCATACCCATACACACATGCACACACACACACACACACCCATACACACACACACACACACCATACCCATACACACATGCACACACACACACACACACCCATACACACACACACACACACACACCCATACCCATACACACATGCACACACACACACACCCATACACACACACACACACACACACACACCCATACCCATACACACATGCACACACACACACACACACACACCCATACACACACACACACACACACACCCATACCCATACACACATGCACACACACACACACACACACACCCATACACACACACACACACACACACACACACACACAGAGTGAGGGGGGGAAGGGGGGAGACAAGGAGTGAGGAAGATACTAATGATAAGTTAAATAAAAAATTAAAACATAATAACTAAAAATGTACAGTATGATATAATCATGCCTATTATTTATACACTTATTATACTTGGCTGTTTTCATTATTCATGGTTAGTGAAATGAGTATCATGGCTCTGTGATAACCTATCCCAATTTATCATAATTGTAACTTTTTATTTAAAATGTTATTTCCTTGGGTAAAAATTAAACTAAGCATTTTCCAAAATTCATTGACTTAATGAAAATAATACACATTACGATATGCAACAGTTTATAAAAGTCATGCAGCATATGGTATAAAATGTCTTCTAGCTGGCCTCTTTCATCTGAATTCATTTACCTATTTACTTTTGACAAGAGTCTCACATAGCCTAGGCTGGCACTGAACTCATGACATAGACAAGGCTGTGTGCTAGGATTACAGGCACACCGTACCATGCCATTTTATCTGATGCTGGGGTTTGAGCTTAGAGTCTCATATATGCCAGACAATCAGTCTAGCAACTGAGATGTGTGCAGCAGTAGGCTACACTCTTTTATCCTCAATTTAGGGAAGGAGAAAGGAAAGACAGAAATCTTCATTGCTTTTATAAGTGGCCTTAATACAGAAAGAGAGAAAGGAAGAAATATTCACAGCCTCTTTTTAGGCTGTCCCATGCTCAAATCTCTCCAACCTTTGTTCTTTTAGGAATTATTACACTAACTAACGACGGCAACCCAATCAACAAACCACCAACCAACGCCCACCCCGACTCTCGGGGCTTCAGACCTTTTATGCCCTAAGCCAAAGGTTCCCATAAACCCATGTGGCACACAATCCCAAAGACAAGCTACAGGTGCCAGAATGGCTGCACCTAACCAAATTATAGACACCTTCATCAAGCATTCCAAATCCAACTCGTAAAGAACTATACCACACTGGGATGGGAACACAAACTTAATCCAAATGTATTTTGTGTTTTTACAGAAACCAAACTAACAAAAACGTTTTCCAAGTGTTCCTCTACAGATGTATCCTAAGCTCTTCAAAATTCTTATAAACCAAGAGAAGAAGAAGAAGAAGGAGAAGGAGAAGGGGAAGGGGAAGGGGAAGGGGAAGGGGAAGGGGAAGGGGAAGGGGAAAGAGAAGGGGAAGGGGATGGGGGAAGCAAAAAGTTAACTAAACTTGACAATTAGCTTTATTTTTTAATGGTCTTTCATTGTCATATGGGATTAGGCACATTATACTCATGATACTGAGTAAAACAAGAAATGTCAGTATGTAAAATGCAGTACATCTCATTCATTGACTAAAATCATTTCCTTTTGATATTCACAGTTTTGACCTTCAAAATCTAGAGAAGGAATAAAGAAAGGAGTCAGAAACAAGGAAGGGCATCTCCTGATGCATACTAAATACTGGAAAATCGATCACTTAGGAGAAAGGAGAGTGAAGAAGAACACTTCCTTACAGGAGTTTTGATAAAGGGAGGACTGCTCAGCGGGTTTCCTGAGAACCGAATCACCTCTCAGCTTGTGAAGAAATGGGAAGGGATGGGCCAGATCCTCAGGCAGGAAGCAGCAGGGCTGAAAGCAACCATGCCACACGTGCTGACTGTGGGAAGCTTCCTGAAATGAGATGGAAGGTAAGCTAGAGAGACAGCATATACTTGAGGCACAAAACACATGACTGCAAGGGGGAATGGCGAGCCGGGATCCAGGAGGTGCTGGTAACTCATGTGAGATTTGAGAATGTCCTTCCTCTTGATGTTCGTGATTGTGCAAAAGGAATGAAAAGTGCTGAGATGCCAAATGACAAAACAGCTTCCAACAGTGGTTTATAGTCACAGATGACTCGAATGTGTCTGTGTAGGGACAGTGTGTCTGTAATGCTGAGTCTATGTGACGTCTTAATTACAAACATGAGATAAAGGGTTCTATTACCAAGACGCAGGGGGAAACGCTTAAAGACTATAAATAGAAGGTAATGCGATCAAGGGAAATTTTGTGGGATTGGTCAGCAGGAATTGGTGACACAGTCAGGAGCGAAAAAGTGTCTGTGAAAAAGTCAAGGCAGAAGAAGAGGGTCTACAGAGGAGTGGGGCAAACACATGTGAGAAAATGAATAGGGAGACCATGATGTTGCCATCAGCCGTTGTGGGCTCAATGCCAGGCAGCACTGTTGAACCATTCTGGTGAGAAGCAGCTTCAAGACTGTACCTACAATTGTTCTTTGGGTTGTTCCAAAGTTCACCTCTTGAAGGAGACAGAACAGCTGGAGGATGTGTTTCTGAATCCAGAACTTTGACCTCCAAACAAACCAGATGAGTGGAAATTCATTTCCGTGTGATGCTATCGATGACAGTGAGGCGTGTCACGAATGACTCACCTGTAGGCTTGCCACACTTCCTTTCAGGAACTCCTACTGGAAACCTTAGAAGCCTTCAGTAGTCCTTACCGCAAGGACACCCATCCTGATGCCTTGATTACTTTGTACGGCAACTTCCTTGTTATTTCTGTGTTTCTTTTTCTTTTCTTTGCTGTTCCTCAACTTACTGGACTGAGTCTTCCCATGGTCCATGAAGCTTAATAGATGACCCTGGGCATTTTCTAGCATAAGCAATAGCATTAAGGCTATGGAAGGAATATTGACTAAGTGCTAAGTGTTTTCCTTATTTACCTTTCCTGTTTCTCACCATGGAAAGGAACTGTAGTGTAGACAGACAGGAACAAAGTCTGCTTTTAAAGTAAGTGAGGATTAGAAGGACTGTTCCATGTGTGTGTGTGTGTGTCTGTGTGTGTGTGTGTGTGTGTGTGTGTGTCTGTGTGTGTGTGTGTGTGTGTGTGTGAGAGAGAGAGAGAGAGAGAGAGAGAGAGAGAGATGTGAGTTTGAGGGGTTTGTGTGTCACAGTGTGTATGTGTATGTGTATGTGTAGGCCACCAGGACAACTTTGTGAGATCTCTCTCACCCGCCTTAACATTGGTTCTGGGGGTACTTGGCTTTTGTATCAAGAACCTTTACCTTCTGTGCCATCTCATTAGCCCTGAAATTGTATTTGTTGATTCATTTCATGGCTTTCATTTTGAAAGCATTCCAAAAAATGATCAAAAATTGTAACATCAAAACTACAAATAAAGAGACAACTTGTTCCATGGTAAAAGTAATGGGAGAGGGTAGATGAATTAAGAAAAATAAATTTAAATGGAAGCTAGAATAAAAGCAACAGTATAGGAGAGAAAGGAGGAGATACTCAATTTAAGCATTTCTGGTTCAATTCTGAAAATACATGATTTGTATAGGTAAGTACTTCTACTACTTCTGATGCAATAGAACACTCCTGCTGACATGGTGGGATTCATTAAGATAAAGAATTCTGCATGCATTCCCTGCCCTTTCACAACTTCCTGGGCTGACAGGGCACATATATAAGGAGGACAGAATGCTCTCTATGTTATAAGAGACAGACAGAAAGTTCTCAGTAAGATAAAGATTTAAATAAAAAAAAAAAAAGGCCCATGACCCATGAGGACTTAAAACAGAAGCAACAAAAGAAACTATTATTGTATGCAATGGGCTGACAGTCAGTCCAGACCCATATTTTATATTCTACTTAATCTGTGATTTAAAAAACTGATATTAAAATGGGTTTTCAATCATTTTTCAGCCCCCTGTCCCTGGTAAACAATGTGGAAACCAGCCACAGTCTTTGTCTCCCTTCTCATCTCTGCTAACTTGTGATTCAGAGTCAGAACACCACACGTGGGAGTAAATGTCTGTGACTCTAGAAGCTAAATGAAACGTGACATGATGGGGATTACTAGTGCTTTTAGTCAGATTTCAAAGCTATTGAGTGAAAAGTATTCATGGCCTACTGTGTGCTCAATACGGAGAAGAAAAGAGCAAGACATGTTCAATCCCTACCCTCAGACTTTTAATAAAATATTGGCTGTGAATTTATTAGTTGCCACGTTCTGTTCCAATCGTTGCACTTTACCTAACTCATTGGAACCTCACGTCCTTCTATGTTATTATTCTTTATTTTATAGATGAGTAAGTTGAGTACCCAGAGTTAAGTAACTTAAAGTTTCAATTTCTATTCCAAAGCATGATACTGTTGGCTTATATTAGTTATGTCAGTCAGCTTTCTGTTGCTATGACGAATGCTTGAGATACTCAACGTAAGGAGGAAAGATTTGTTTTGGCTCACAGTTTCAGAAGCTTTAGCCTGTGATCAGCTAGCTCTACTTCTTTGGCAGGATCATCATGAATGTGAACAGTCTGTAGAATAACTATGCAGTTTTCCAGGAAGGGGATGAGGGAGGATGGAGGAACAGAGAGAGGTGAGGGAACATGCATGATTGAGAGTCCATTCCTACTATCCCTTTCAAGGGCATATGGCTGTGGTCTAATATACTTCAGTTAGGCTCTACCTCTTGAATGGTCTATCGTCTCCCAAGATTTCCATAGGCTGGGGAATAGGCTTTCCCAGTAGGGCCTATGGGAATCGTGACGATCCAAAGCATAAGAAAAGCCACGATTTCCATTTCCTAAGGAGCCAAACAAATTAAGTATTAGCAACTCTTCTTAGATACTTCAGAACACTGAGTCCAAGCTGATGGCAGACAAGATGAAACAGCACATCAAAGAATCATGGGACTGTTAGAGCATATGCAGACCTTTGTGGTGGGAATACCTAAGAGAAAGGAAACAAGAAGAATGTCAAATACCAATGGCTGGAAACTTTCCAGAATGAGCAACAGACATCAATCTCCAGCCTCGCCTAGCTCAGAGCACAGCACACACACTGAATGCTTGAAGTCATATCATCTCTAATGTTATCACAGAAAATCGAAGAAGAAAAGCGGAAGAAGCGCAGGAAAGCAAAAGCCTTGTTTACAAGGGAAATGATTAAAAGGTATGCTCAGTTTCTCTTTGTTTCCAAATCAAGTAAGATGAGAAGGGAGCAGAATGAAATGACAACGCAAACTAGCAATCTGCAATTTTGTATCTACTTAAATGCCTACTTCAAAGGTGAAGGTACAGTAATTTCTAACACAAAGAAAATTAAAGAAATTTGCTATTGCATGTGGTGGTATGTTCTTTTTATCCTAGCACTCAGGAGGCAGATACTGGTGATCTCTATGAATTTGAGTCTAGCTTGGTTTATGCAGTAAGTTCCAGGCAGGACAAAACTATATAGAAAGACCCTTTCTCTAAAAATTAAAAAAAAAAAAAAAACTGAAGCAAAAAAGGGAATATGTTGCCTGCATACTTTCTTGCAAGTGATGTTAAATTCCTCTGTGGGTATGGCATGGCTCGGGAACATGTCACATGATGAAGAATAACATTATAGAAGTACTAAATGAAGACTAAATCAAACATTTTATTCTTAATCATTCGTACAGAAAATTGTGTCCTCAAAATAATAATAGCAACTAGGTATTGCATTATTCTAGCCCATGAATCAGAGAGGTGAGCAACAATAAGGTTGTTATTGAAAGGTGGGAAATGGCCGTGTTGTCATTAGAGACTTGCATTCTTCAGGAAGCAGTGTTCTTTATAACGCACTTGTAGTAAACGTGAATGTGTGCATATAAACTCTGATGTAATCACATACACACATTTTTTTAAACAAAATTACCATTGATAATGCTAGGAGAAAATAAAAACATGACCACATCAGATATCCAATTAAAACTTGAAAGCGTAGAGAAAGAATAGAAAATAAAAACGAGAGGAGGGTGATTGAAAAAGGCAAACAATACAGCATAATGCTGCGGATACTGTAACAGGCACTTAGAAACTGAATGTGCTAAACAGCATCCATTACATGTGGAGTCCCACAAAGTAACTAAAAGCAGGGGTGGGGTGTTGTGGGAGAGGGGCTGGCATCTCTGTCTTCATTCTGGGTCTATATAAAATACTTCATTTAGGGTCAGTCACCTCTCAGGCTACACATAGGCGCGTTAATCACTCGAGAAGTATCTGTCTGCAACCCCAGACTATCTACCCCATCTCCTCCTCTTTTGAAGCCATAGGCACAAAGATGAAAGGAATTGAGGAAACCTTACTGTCAGTTTTACAGTGTTCTGTTCCAGGCCTCTGAAAGTGCCTGAAGGATTCCAGTCATCATCCTAATCCCACAGTCACCTTGGAGTCCAGGAGCAGCAGAACTGTGCAGGCACGTCTCTCCGTCACGAGTTCACCTTCAAGCAGGAGCAATGTTCTGTGGGACTAGCCTGTCCCTTCAAACAATAAGGACTTCTTAGGATCATCTTCAAACCATTAACGGAGGAATGGTAAATGAGACCACACACTGACCAAGATTGTTTAAAAATGAATGCCTTTTGCCCTATGCCAACTCTTTTAATTTTTTTTTTTTATTTTTCCATAAAGTTCATATCAATGTCCCAAAATGGACTTGGACTTGAGAGTTATTGAACACAATCTTTTCTTCTTCTTCTTCTTCTTCTTTCTTCTTCTTCTTCTTCTTCTTCTTCTTCTTCTTCTTCTTCTTCTTCTTCTTTCTTCTCTTTCTTCTCTTCTTCTTCTCTCTCTCCTTCTCCTCCTTCTCCTCCTTCTCCTCCTTCTCCTTCTTCTTCTCCTTCTTCTTCTTCTTCTTCATGTTAATGTAGTCTTGCTGATTAAATCTAATCTGATTTTGCTAGCACTCATTTTTTTAATTGGTATGTTGTATTGGGTGATCAAGCCAAGAATTTGGAACTCCCAGAGACATAGCTTTTGCCCTAAAGCCCCAGAAACAATATAACTCTGCTAAAAATCACTTTAGATATGAAAAAAAAAATACACCAAGTAAAAAGTAAAGATTGTTAGTATGCATTAAAAAATAAGATATAACTATACATTGCTCACAAGGAGTTCCTCTTAAGTATAAAGACACAGATAGATTAAAAACAATGATTTGGAGAAAGATAAATCATATTAACATTAGTTAAAACAACTAGAGTAGGCACATTCATTTAATACAAAACTAACCTCCTGGAAAATATAAATATTTTGAATAAAGAAAGCCCTACATGATGATACAGGCATTGCCCCATACCAAACGATATAACAGTTCTTAGTGTGTATGCACCTAACAGCAGAACATGTGAATACATGACATGAAAACTGAGATACCTACAAGGAGAGGACTGGCAGTGCGGCTTAGCTTGCAAAACACTGTCATGCAAGCCTGGAAGCTCAATTTGATCCCTAGAGCCAACACGAAAGTGGAAAAAGCGAAGTGTTCCCACAAAGTTGTCCTTCGAGTGCCACACATATGCCATGGCATGTACACACACACACACACACATACACACACACACACGCACACACACACACAGACACACACACACACATACACACACGCACACACATACACACGCATACACACACAGACACACACACACACGCACACACATACACATGCACACACACACAGACACACACACACACACACACAGACACAGACACACACACACACATACACACACACATACATCACACACATACACACACACACACACACATACACACACACACACACACACACACACACACACACAATGATAATAAAAAAAGAAGAAGACTGGATAATAGAGGAATATTATGAATGACTATGTGCCCGTAACTCAATAACCCAGACACAATCTACAAAATATATCATTTCTCCTTTGTTGCTTGTTGTATAAAACTGGGACACTTATGACGCTTATTGCATGGATGAGAGCATTAGCACCAATGTGTCAGACAGTGGCAACCATTACATTTTTTGGACATAGGTGTCAGATCAGAACCTAGTCAGGAACCACTATTGAATCCTGTCGCAAAGTCCCTGTGAAGTCTATTGTCTTTGCTAAAATCAAATCTATAGGCAAACAAGAAGCCAATGCCCTATATATAAAACCAAGAAGCCCCACCTGTGTGTGGACATTCAGGATGAAGTGCCAAAAGAAGTCAGTAGATGGGTTCAGACAAATGTGGCCCTGAGACTAGGGGCACAGGATGACCTTAGTACTAAGACCGAGGTTCTTCTAGCTTGGGCTAATGAGCACTTTGAATTGTGTCCCCACCCTGCTCCCATTCACAATGGTTTCTTCTTCTGAAAGGGACACAGCATTCTAGTTTGTATCACTTTTAGTAACTGACATGGTACATTCACACAAGCACCATGTAAAATGTTGAGAGGAGAGGAAGAGGCAGCCATAGTGAAAATACTAGAAACTGTTCAGTGCCTGTGCTTGGGTGTAGCTTCCCCCAGCATCTCTCTGAAAAGCCACGGCTCTCCCATTCCTCATCATAAAAAAGTACAGTGACTTATACATTTTTATCAAATACCCATTAAACACTTAAAACAGAATTCAACTAGACAGGGGCCTTTAATTCTTATAGACATTAAATAGCAAAACCTTTTAAAAAATTGCCTTTAAGTTCTTTCCAAATCTGTAAAACACCAGGCTGCAGGTGGGGCCCAGACAGCAGAGCAGGCCCCGGGTCAGGTTCCCAGCGCTGCAACACAGTGTGGGGTGGGGTACTTCTGCTAAGCTGTGGTAAAGCCACAGGAACTCTCACATTCTATGATGAGTTGTAATTAGTGAACTCTTCTTCATCGTACATTTCCAACAACCCAAAGCCAAAGAACTGTATGTGTTGAGCAGGATAAGGCAATCAGAAAGTCGTAACTCCTGTAGGGGTGACAGGGAGTGAGCCTTTGGAAAGCGAGACAGGATTAAACACTGTCAAAGGTAGGAACTGCTTTTCCCAGGTCTTCTTTGTAACTTGTTGAATTTAACTCTAAACAATTTAAATTGTACTTCTGACTCACGTAGAAATGCTTACAACACAATTCCGTGTATGCTTGCATAGATGCACACACACACACACACACACACACACACACACATCCATATATAACCACATAATTATTTGCTTCACTCTTTTCCTGAAAAGTCTTAAACAGAATCATACAGATCAGTTGTTCCTGAAATCCTGCCTGTCAGATACTACATTCAATAGTATCTGTTGTTTGAAAGTACGTTGTTAGCAATCACTAACCAGGCATGTGCTAACAAGACATGATAAAACAAGGTAATACCACTCAAGGAGCCAACAGAGCCGTATGAACCACAAATGCATAAGTACTTCTAATTTTGAGATTCACATATGAAATGAGAAGGTCACATAAGAAAGCACAGAAAGAAAGGTACTTTGTAAATCTGGGAAAGTTTGGAAAACTTCATAAATTCTCAAACTTGAAATACGCACTGAAAAAAATAAGCTCTCAGCCTCAGCATCATCTTCTTTAAAATTAAAATAAAATGCGTATTTTATGAATGTTTTGTCTGCATGATTGTCTGTGTAACATATGTCTGATACCCAAAGATGACAGAGGATGGTGCCAGCGCCTCTGCAACTGTATTTACAGATGGTTGAGAGCAGCCGTGTGAGTGCTGAGAATCAGACCCATGCCATCTGGAAGAACAGGAAGTGCTCTTAACAGCTGAGACATCTCTCCAGCCCAAGCAACACCTTCACACCTCTGTGTCACCAGAGCAAAGTGGAGGAAGCTGGAGTGCAAACGATGAAAGATAATGCAGAGGCCCAGGCAGACTGGTTCATTCACCAATGGAGGCTGCAGAAGCAGAAACAAGTAAAGCCGGAGTCTGGGGATGAGGTACACCTTGCCAGACTGGACTCTATTGTTGATAATTTGTCTCTCAACAGATCAAGAACTTCCATGACTATCTAGCTATTAAAATCCTCTCTGAGACACCTGCAAAGTTTATCATGCAAATAACCCTTGCTGCTCTTTGCTCTGGACTGAAGCACTCTAGACTAGCTCTCAGTTGTGGCCAAGTATAAGTAATACATGTACAATGAATCGTCTTTGTCATTTTAGCTGAAGAATTAATTGGAAAAAAATACTCCAAATAAAAGAGATGAAATGCAACTCAAAGATCGATCACTCACGAGCCAAAGCTGAATTCATGAGAGAGTACATTATCCATATTATCCATGGATTTGAATTCCATTTGATACTGTCAGAATGAGTCCTGGTTGCAGGAGATGTATTTTGACCCACAATTGAAAGGACTTTGAATGTCACGTTAGAAAAAACAAACAAACACGAAAACAAACAAAGCTTATCCTGAAGGTCTTGGGGCACCAATGGGGATTTATTGATAAAAGTGTTTCCATAAAATCTGTACTTAGAAACAGAACGGATGGAAGATGGGTTTAAGGGCACAGGCTGGGAAACTGGTTTAGTAGTTATCAGATAAAAGATGATAAGGGGCCTGTATTAGGCATTGGTTGCAAAGATGGACAAAATGGTGTGATGATTGGGGTGCAAAGAAAAGCAGAGTAGAAACAAAGATGATGCTCAGATTTCAGTTGGGGTGGCAGAATGGAATGTGACTACATGGTGAGAGAGAAATAAATCATGCAGACGACTGCAGGGAAAATGGGGTCCGGCTTGGGCTATGCTGAGCTTCAAATTATTTCTCCTTGATATTGTTGGCATTAATACTTGTATACCATTAAGACCACAATGCCCTGGATGGGAGATAGGGTATTTTTGTGTATGCTGAGGTCAGGAAATGCTCACATGTCAGAATGCCAATCTTCCATTCACAGGGAGAATCTGAATTTTATATAAATTCTGATCATTCCTTGAATATATGAGTGCAGAAGAAGGGACTGGAAATTCAAGAAATTGAATTAATGCTTTGAAATAAAACCTTTCAATCCAGAGAATTGGCTCAGTAAGTGAAGTCACCTGCTACCAAACCTAACGTTCAGAGTTTCGTCCCAGGGACCCACATGAAAAAAAAAAAAAAAAGAAAACTACTATCACAGGCTGTGCTCTGACCTCTACATGTGCTGTGGCAAGCATGTGCCCACATAGATGCATGTGTGTATGTACACACAATCACACACTCATACACCACACACATACACATACACAAATAAATAATAAAAATATAAAAAGAAGATACTAAGGAGATTTTGAAGAAATTAAGAGAGCATACTGTTCTAGCAGAGGATCTGAGTTCAGTTCACAGCACCCACAACCTCCCGAGGCAGCTCACAACTTCCTGTGACTACAGTCCTGGGAGATGAACACAGCTGATCCCTGAGGGCAACTGCCCTCATGTGCACATACTCCCACACAGATAGACACACGATTAAAATAGGTGACTGTGTAAAGAATAAATAAAACCTTCTTAGTTGATGTTCGTTTTAAAATATGGCATTACTGAATTACTTCAAACGCTGTGTCTAGGGTTTCTCTTTCTAATGTTGTTAAGCTAGCCATTCCAAGCACACACAGGGTTGTCTTCCGTTTCCCACCCTGGTTACTCTTGACATTACGGGAGAGGGAGAACACTTTGGGATTTAGAGAAGAACACACCATGAGACAGCGTTGTACCCATTCCATGCCCCTCGTTTAAGAAAACTGCTGCTGGCAGAGAACAGAAAAGAGAAAGGAGACAACTTTCTCCAAAGTTCTTATCATATGTCACACCCTGCCAGGTATTTTCCATATTCGGTCAACCAATCCTTATGCACTTGTAAGTATGATTGATTCACAGAAAATGAAGAAGCAGGTTTTCATAGAGATTAAATAATTTACCATAAATTACACAGGACTACGCTTCCAAAAATTTGGATTTTGTCCTTGATATGGCGAGTCAGCTGTTCACTCACTCCCAGAGGTAATCTCATAGGCAAGATGACTCTTCTGTCTGATAAAATGCATTACTATTCCTATTTTTAAAGGATCTGCCTAGGTAACCTAGGTTGGCACTGAATTCATAATACTCTGACTCCTTCTCCCCAAGTGCTTCAACTTGGATTCCAATGCTCACCACGGTTTGCTCAATTTTGATACTGTCCCCCCCCCCCACCAGCACCACCTCCCCACCCCCGCCTATTTCTTTCTGGAGACAAAGTATTACGAAGCACATGCTGGCCTCAAACTGGCTATGTAGCTGAAGATGACCTTGAACTTTTGATCGTTCTGCCTTTATCCCTCCCCAGTCCTCCTGCAGTGATGGGATTATGGGTATGCGTTGCCGCACGGGCTCAGTGTGCTGGAGATGGAGCCTGGGGCTTCACACATGCCGCGCATCCATACTAACAGCTGAGCCACACCCCGCCCGGAAGTGTAGACTCACATCATGGTTTTCCCAAACCACTGAAGAGAAAGGGGTCATGATGGGGCCAATAAGAGAAGGGCTTTTCTGTCTTCACATAACATTGCTGCTTTTCAGAAACGACATCATGGAGATAAGGCTTTAATAGCTATGTTAAATGGAATCTATGCATTGCCTTTTGCGACCGTAAGTCTCACTCTTGCCTAGTGAGGCAGGAAAGCAACGAGAGATTGGAGCAGGGAGTAAAGAGAGGCTAGAGTAAGTTGGGCGCTCAGAGAGTTAGATGTACTCACTGTTTAAAATCCGTACGTATTTGTTTGAGCCTTAGCCTAGGTAAATGTGTATGTGTGTCCTGTATATATACACAAACGTGAGATTTCCCTATAAACTTTCTCTGCAAATCTGCTTGCTTTCCTTTCTGTTCCCAACATATTGTGTAAATATGTCATTATGCATAAATCTCTGCTGTAACAGCTTCGATGTGGTCTATTATTTAGAAACAGTTGCCAAATAAATAGCATTTCAAAAGCAAAAGAAAGTTAATAAAGAGTGTGAACAGAGCATCTTCCAGCTCTGCATATGGACATCTCCGGTACATTTGCTTTCTGGTGTTTATTTCTGAACCCAGCAGCTGCATGGCTCAAAACCAGATCCTTTCACATGACTTCCTTCCTTCCTTCCTTCCTTCCTTCCTTCCTTCCTTCCTTCCTTCCTTCCTTCCTTCCTTCCTTCCTTCTTTCCTCTTCTCCTTTTTGTAGAAGAAATCAGAATTTATTTGGGCTTCTGGTTGCTTTCGCGGGGTAAGCATGCATCACAGTGGCAAAGCATGACACCCAGAGCAGGAAGCTGAGAGCCCGCACTCTCTACAACAAACAGGAATCAGAGAAACTGAGAGAACAGACAGTGGCCCAGGCTTCCGCATGACTTTTTTTTTTTAAACAGGAAAAATAAATCAATAAAAACATCTAAGTGGACCTTCTCCCACTGGAGTCAGAGCTTGCCCCTACATGTTCTTCAACCTCCCAAAAGGTGCCCTCATCTTCACATTCACGTCTGGTAAGCTGTGTGTCTTGTAATAACCACCCTCAGTCCCTGTTCCACACAGCGTGAGAACACTGACCTAGACCCAGCAGAGTTGCTTGTCCTTGGGTTCACTGCCATAATGTATTGGTCTCTTAAGTAGTAGTCATGGTCAACAGAAGGTTGTTATATTAGAAGCAGCCTGAGCATAATAGATATCTAACTGGGAGTCACAGATAAATAGTTAAGAAAATGATCGCGTTAGCATGACTGTAGGGTCACCAAAGAAATTTCTTCTCTCTCAAGCTGTTTAGCATTTTCAAAAAAAATTTTAAATTTCTAAATTTAATGAAAATTCATACAGTTCATACAATTTTGTAGATAAGTGGTAGTCAACAGAAAGGAGACTTTAGAGGAAATGTCAAGTTATCTATAGAGAGCAGGAGTTGAGTTACTTCACTGACTGATTCTGTAAATAATTTTTATGGAAACACAGTGCCTCCATGCTCTTCATTCAGTCGCCTCCAGTAGGTGACTAGGTGCAGAAAGCACCACATTCATCTCAAGACCTGAACCCTTGTCTTCGGACTCTTTTGAGACAGGCTTGCCTACCGTTTATGAACTTATCGACAGCCATTTGGAATCATTTGGATTGCTGCATTTTCTAGAGATTTTATTTATTTATTTTTTTGTATAGACAATGACTTAGCTCAACAAAATATCTCTCGTAAGGATGCCGAGAAGAATCTGTTCCGTGAGACAGGGATGCTGGTGCTTCTCTACCTCTGCAGTGAATGGCTCCTAGGGTTCCTTGGATGCTCTCTCACCTTCTTCCATTGCTAGCGTCCACAGCTACCCTTGGAAAGAGTCGCCCCACACTGCTCAGCAAGCTCTTTCTCTCCTGACCAGAAAGGAAGAAAGAAATTAAGGGAAACAGATTTTTACAAATGTGGGTGGAGGAGAAATGACTTACTGGTGCTTCCCCCACCCTTCTTGTCTTCCGTCCCCACACTGATCACTAGTGAGACAGACTCTGGAGGTGTAGGAGGGGCGACATGAGCCTTGAGTGCCTGCAGATGTGGGTGTGTGAGCTCAGAGTGAGACTGTGCTGGAGGAAAGCCTTGTGCTCAGAGGAGACAGAGTGAGTCTCTGGGGATATGGCACATCTGTAGAAAATTACAAACTTGAGGTCATGTGTGTATTTGAGAGTGAGAAACTCAGTGTGGAAAAGACTCCAAAAGCATGAGTGTGTGTGTGTGTGTGTGTGTGTGCCCGTGATGGTGAGCGTGCGAGAGAACGAAGGGGATGAACATATGTCACAGAGTGGCACCGTGTGTGTGACTAAGTGCGGTGTGAACTAACAGAGAAGGACAATAAATGAAAGAAATGACAGGGGAGGAAAAATATGGATGAGTCTGAGATTCTTTCCAGCAAGAAGGGATTTGTATATAGATGATGTCACTCTGGGGTAACTGCCTTGCACGACAATTCAATGCCACCAATGAGAAAGTTACTTTTAGCCCAAGAAAATATGTCTGAGTTGTAAAGGGTAGTGAAATTGGCTAACAAGAAAGTTAAATAAATTCTGACACTTTAATGGATAACAAATTTAAGTGTCATAGACAGGGGAAAACATATTGAGGATAAAAATAAGCCTCTCACAAAATGTTCATTCTTTGACTGCTTTGCTCAGAGATCTACTTAATTATAACATTTATATAGACATAAATATCCTTTTGTATTTATACACTTATATTCCCGATTGACCACTTACTTTACCTGTGTATTTCCAGGGCAGATTGGATTCCTGCACTGTGCATTACGGTTAATGTTGATTGGCAGCTTGGCAAGCTCTACAGTCACCTAGCAACAGACCTCTGGTCATATCTGTAAGGGAGTTGAGGAGAGGGTTATCTGAGGTGAGAAAATATACCCTCCGTGCTGAAGCACCAGTTCCAGATGGAATAAAAGGGAGACAATGAGCTGAGCACCAGCATTCATCAATCTCTGCTCCCTGACCATGGGTGCAATGTGGCCTTTCTTGCCTTCATTATTTTCCCACTGTGTCAGACCAGACCTGGTGGAAGTTGTATTTTTCACATTTGTTTTCCATAGTAGTAAGAAAAGTAACGAATACACCATGCTTAATATACTGTATCATTACTATGTTTGTTTAGTGAATGGATGCAGTAATAGGTAAAATAGGTTACTTGTAGATTGAACATTGCAAGTCTCGCCTCTAATCTGCAAGAAAATACAGGTAATAGCAAGAATTACAGCTATTATTTTTGCAACAGTGAGAGACAGTGGTATTTGCAATTCACAGCAATTGCTTGAATATATCTTGCAATGACAAGTATGAGAATGGACTCACACTCATCAGATCCTGGGTTTTAAGGAAGGAACATTTGTTCTTCCTTGGAGTTTGAATACCAGCACTTGTGAAAAAGTGAGTCCCAAGTTGGAGCATGTGCTGACACAAGCACAGCAAACTGTCTGCCCCCAGGCATGACCCAAATCTACATAGCCTGACCATATTTCCACAAATAAGAGGCATGAAGACTTCCATTAAACTGAACTGTTTTCTAAGGCAAGATGAACATAGGCTGTCCACAGGTCAATTTGTAACATAAAGATCATCCTAAGGATTAACTCTGGGTACAGGCTGAGAGACAGACCTTTAAAGAGCTCCAAACGTCTCTGACTACAGGTCCCAGCCTGTGCAGGATAGTTCCAGAATATGTCTTCCATCTTGATATAATTATCAAAGGCACCTGATTTCATAATAGAAAACAAATCATAGTGCCAAACCTCTTGTAAAGAATCCTCTGCTTATTTTGTGTAAGACGAGCTTCCGGCCTGTGGCAGGGAATCAATTAGCCAAGTTGTACATACTTGGGGGAACCTTAATTTGTATCTTCTAAGTGTAAAAAGTGCTTCTTACTCCAAAGAGAAACAACTTACCTTTTGGCAGAAAGCTCATAGAAAGCCTTCATTTCCCCATCATTTAATTCTTCAGTTACTTCAGCTAAAACTGAATAAAGCAATCTCAAAGGCACTACTTAGTGAGCTTTTTTCATTCATAAAAGAAACACATGTATCCGTGAGGAGCAGTCTTATTGGACCACCATATTGATTTCTCCTAATGTAAAACCAAAATCTCATCACTGTGGTCGGTGTGTGAGTGATAAGCTTCAACTTGTGCGTATTCTGGACAAATTCCTGCAGGAACTCTGCCTGTCTCTGGCATAGGAAGCAGGGCTGGGTATGCCAGCTTCAAGATCATCATTTGTGTCCTGGAATTAGATGCATGTGGATCAGAGTGTTGGACATATATGGCCATTTAAGAAAATGACTTGTATAAAAAAGCCTTCCATTCCTTGCTGTAATTTTGACCCTAAGACAATTTAAGACAAAGTTCAAATTCTGGAGTTAGGTAAAGCCATTGCTAAGCCTGGGGAATGGTCTGAATGTTTACTGATCAGAAAGCTACAGGATCATTTCACAAATACACAAAGGTTAGTAAAAATACAAGTGGTGTTTATGTTAGAGGACAAGTTTATTGTGTAGTGGGATGCTTTCTTAGTTCAAGTTTCTAAGAAGAATATGGACAGGGAGGGGTACAGCCCACCACTATTTTTTACTACAAGACCCTATGTTCCTTCCTTGTTTCTTCTATATTCTGGTAGCTTTAAACACTCCTTGAATTTTGAACATTTATTATAATAGCCTACTGTATTTACTTGGGTTAGTCCAAATTTTTTATTATTTTTATTATCAATCAGTTACATTAGATTAAAAGTCCTCCTATCTTAGTTGGGTGTTTTATTGCTGTGAAGAGACACATGGCCATGGCATGAATTTAATTGGCGCTGACCTACAGTTCAGAGATTTAGTCCATTATCATGATGTAGGGAAGCTTGGCAGCACACAGGCAGACATAATGCTGGAGAAGTAGCTTACAGTTCTATGTCCAGATCCTCAAGCAACAGGAAGAGAGAGTGAAACTGGGCCTGGTTTGAGAATTTGAAACCTCAAAGCCCACCCCCAGTGACACACTTCCTCCAACAAGGCCACATCTACTCCAACCAGGCCACATGTCCTAATAGGGCCACTCTCTATGGGTCTATCGGGGCCATTTTCATCCAATCCACCACATTACACTAAAGCACTTCATCTTAATTTTATCTGAAATAATCCTATTTCTAATTTTTTACAGATATCAGGGCTCAGGACTTGAAATATTTTGATTGCTGGGCAAGGTAGTACACCTGATGTCTCAAATGTATGGGAAGCTGGGGCAGGAGGACTGGTTGAGCCTAGGATTTCAAGATTCAAGACCAATCTGGGCAACACAACAAGTCAGGTCCTCTCTCTTTCTTCCTCCCTCTTCCCTCCTTCTTCCTCCTTTCTCCCTCTTTCCCTCCTTCTCTTGTCTCTCCCTCCATGCATATGTGTATATACTATATATATGTAAATACACACACACACACACATACACACACATATATGCAGAACAAAATGCAGACAGTAACAAAGATAAATGATTAATGCTTTCCAGGCCTGGGATGTGGTAGAACATCTGCATGGTGCGCATGGGGCTCTGGGTTTACCCTCAGTACTATATACATATAGTCCCTTTCTCTTCCTTTATCCCTGTTCCTTCTCTTTCTGTGTGCTTTTCAATGGAAGTTTGTTTGCTCACGTACCTTCAATCTGCATTATATAGATGAAAGCAGTGAGACTCCCTCACAGCTACACTTCCTGTTTGAGCATCTGCATTTACCTCCAGGAAGTCCCACCTAAACGGCTCACTGAAATTTCAAACCCACCTGCTCTAGTTTCTTTCCTTTGCTGTGACAAATACCATGACCAAAAACAACCTGAGGGGAGGGAAGGGTTGATTTGGCTTACATTTCCAGGTCATGGGCCATCGCTGATAATAGATAGTTGGGGTAAGAATTCAAGCAGTACCTTAAAGGTAAGCCTTCTTGCTACTCAACACAGCAATAGCTCCAACCAAGGAACTCCCTGCAACCAAAGAGGTACAGCAGAAACCGTGAGTGATGCTGCTTCTGTTCTGGCCCATAGGCTTATGTTTATCTAGCTTTCTTAATCAGCCCAGGATCCCCTGCCCAGGCAATAGTGCCGCCCACAGTGGGCTGGGCCTTCCTACATTAATTAACAATCAAAGCAAACTCCCACAGACAGGCACACAGGCCAATCTTATCTTGGCAATCCCTCAATTGATTCCCGTCTCAGGAAACTCTAGGCTGTGTCAAGTTGAAAGTTAAAGTAGGAAACTATTATTAAACCAGGCAGTTGTGGCTCATGCCTTTAATCCCAGTGCTAGGGAGACAGAGGCAGGCAGATCTTTGAGTTCAAGGCCGGCCTGGTCTACAGAGTGAGTTCCAGGGGGCCATGGATACACAGAGAAACCCTTTGTCAAAAACAAAAAAGAAAGAAAACTATTGTTTCTAGAATATTATTAATCTGGAATGTGATTTCTCATTTGATAAATTTTTATCCTGGGTTGCCAAATCCAATGAATACTACTTTACTAGTTTCTCTTCCCCTAGCTAAATGAGGCTTTTTTTGACTCTGGTAGCCCTCACTTCAATCTCAGTTTGAGCTAAGTCACATGCACCTCCTAAAGACCCACTCCGTTACTCCCTTCTCTCATTAAGTCAGTTGCTGGTGCGGGCTTTCCCCTTTGGATCAGTAGGCACAGTAGTGTCTCTTGTTCCGACTCACCGTGGGTAATATCATGTCTTTGCTGTGGTTTGTAACTAGATGAAACTCGTATGAAATCCTCCATTGTCTAGAAGATGAGTCAAATAAATGAAAATGAGTAAATTAAATGATGAAAGAATCAAACTCCTAGCGTGATGTGATGAGTTGTGATGGTTTTGACATTTGCCTGCCCACAGAACTTTCTTATATTTACAGAGTGGCCACATCGCCACAGGTCTTGTCCAATCATAATGCCACTTTCCCGTTGTCATGTGATAGGACTGGTGTAGTCATTTGATTGAAGCCGAATCAACCAAAGCTAGCCCTGTGTTTGCTGATTTTAAGATGAACAAGAGGCTACCCTGTCACTGACATCACAATAATAAAGGTATACAAAGCCTAGACTACAGGATCTGTAAAGACTGACTATTGTAAGCAAGTATAAGTAAACAGAGCAGAGAAAATGAGAGAAATGGATGAAAATTTAGATTCTTGACACTTCAAAGTTCCTGTTGTACCCTGCCTTGGTTTCCCGTGCTCTTCTCTTGAGTCTTCCATCTGCCTCAGAGAGCTCCCAAGTTGAATGAATCCCCTGCTATTTTCCTGATGTTAGAAATTTCATTTTGCTTTGTTTAGTCTTTGATTTTGGTTTCCCTGAAGGGTCCTAAGTCATTAGTTAGTTGATAAATTCATTTTTAGTCATTTGCAAAATATGAGCATTATCTTTTCCTATCCTCCCTGCCTTGACCACTTTGTAAACTTCCCAACATAAAGCTCTATCCTGTTCAAACACACATCTAAAACTATCTTGTGTGATTCTATCTCTGTGTGATTCTTGTAACCAGTGAGTCTTGTCACTTTGTCCTTTGCTCTCCTACCTTCTGAGAATGCTCTTCCACCACACCTTTTCTTCTCCGTCACTCACAATTATGTTTATATGTAAAGACTCACTTCATATTTTATTTCCTCATGAAAAGCTTTCAGTTCTCTCAAATCTGAAATGATCTCTCCTTATTAAACTATGTAGCCCACATGACTTCTTGTGCCTTGGCTTGTATTTTGGATAAATATGCCTGACAGAACTAAATTTGTCTATAACTCTTCATATTTTTGTAGAATTTTCCCCGTAGTTCTATGTACAGTAATGTTTAATATTTACTTACTGAACAAATAAGGGCATTGGTGGTTGATTTCTCAATAAAAAAAAATCAGTCTTTCCAATATGAAGACAAATGATACATTACTATGTTTTCCCCCACCTCTGGATATGGTGTGAAACAACTTTAATCACAGCATTTAGGAGACAGAGGCAAGCAGATATCTGTAAATTTGAGGCCAGTTTGGCCAACATAACAAATTTTAAGCTAGCCAGGACTATATAGTAAAATCTTGCCTTAGAAAAATATTTTTTAGAAATCAGAAAATATTAGTGAAATATTTCGATGATATAAGCACGTGCATTACCACCATACTGCAGGCATATGCACATGATAAATGCAAATATAACTTCCTTTTTGAGAAAAAATGGTGTAGGGAACATAAAGAACAAATGTGATCTTAAGAAAACCATGGTCTTTCCTAATGAAAATGTAGATTGTTAGAAAATTACTGTTAAGCATGTAGAAATGTTGATGGTACACATATAGTTTAAGGCGTCTAACAAACAGAAACAACAGATCCATAAGCATGTGTTCAGATAGGTTAATTTTCACTTCTAAAAGTGGGTACATACCCAGGAAGTAGTTTCTTAAGTCCATGCACATCTGTTTGAGAATTTTAAAATGTACTTCCAAAATTAATTTCCTGAATCTTTCAGAATCATGTTGTCTTTCATGTTTGTGGTTCAAGTATATCCACATGGCTCTAATACCTCAGGCAAAATATGAGCTAACACCACCCTGGCATATCCACAAGGCCATGAGTTTGGAAGCAATTGGCTTGCTTTGGTGCCGAAGATAAAATTAGAGAAACAGATTTGAGGCAGAGAAATGGCAAGGCAGTGACAGCTAGTCAATAAATATATTTTTTAAATCTACATATGGATAAGAATGGAATGTAGTTGGATCTCTCTTCCGTAGTGTGACTTATCTGGAAAGTGTGCTATCAAATGCTATTTAATCAAAGTTCATGGAGACGTTGACAATGTGTTGTCTCAGATTTGAATATAAGAAAAACCTCTGGCCTTACCTCAACCCACTGTATGCTTCCTCTTTAAAAATTAAAAAAAAATCCACAGACATTTTCTAGTAGGGACACATCAAAGCAATCACTGATTCATCTGACTCATTGATCCATTCTTTCAGCAATGACCCAGTGCTGTGACATGCCAGACATCATGATGGATGGTCAGGGAAATTAACAAAAATAAAACATGGCCTTTGCTCTCAAAAGTTGTTCCGAGCCAGATAGGAAAGAAACTTCAATAGAACAAACTTACACACATCAAAATACATTAGATGGAAACATAGTGATGCCGTACACAGTGCTAGCCTGTTGACACACTATTGCTGATCACCCTATGAATTGATTTCCATCCCAACTTTACTAGTGTGAAAACCGAGTCTTGTAGAAGTTAGGCATCTTGCTAAAAACCACAGACTGTTAATTCTAGTCCTAGGATTTGAGTATATTGTGGAGTTTGTCTGCATAAGAGCAAATGATTTTTAGACACGGGGTCAAAGGAATCACAAAACAAAGGAGTGATTGGTTGACCTGCTTAGCCACAAACTAGATATTGGAAAGAAGAGGGAGCTTGCTTATGAAATCCAAAGAGGCTGAGCTGGGGTGGATGGTGTGAACACCCTTCCCAGGGGCCACCTGAGGTATCATTTGTCTATAACCACGTGGTTTCAGAGCAGTGTTAGTTCTTAGGCCAGCATAATCAGGGTGTATATGTCCATTGAAATTATGTTCTCAAAGCCTGAAAGAACAGATATTAGCTACAGCTCTCCTCCTTACCCTCTTTTGAGCAATAGTGTACTCAGCTTTCTGTCACTATAGCACATATCTGAGATCTTTCGATGTGTATATAAGAAGGTTTTATTTTGGCTCATGAGTTTAGAGGTTTCAGTCCAGGACATGTTGTTTTGGGCCAGTCTAAGTGAATGCATCATGATGAGTGTGTGGTGAAGCAAAACCACTCCTCTCATGACCTGGAAATGAAAGAAGAGGAAATGAAGTCCCACATCTCCACTTGCACTAATCCAAATACCTAAAGTCTCCCACTAGCTTCTTTCTCTTAAATTAAATCTCTCAATTATGTCATGCTGGGAACATGTCCAACTACAGTATAAGCTGAAAAATGGAGCAGGCTACTTATGAAACTCACTTAGATAAGAGTTCATAGGACAAACATGCAGCCTTGAATTATCTTTATAACCAAACGGACAGAATAATTTCCAAAACATTCCATTTCTGTTTTGTATATAGGTCTTTAATGCTCTGAATAGCTTTGATTTGGGGCCTTAAAAATTATCTTTTAGTTTTATAACTGCTATGAAAGTTCATTTTTTATTTTATTTTAAAAATATTTGTTTTATGTGTATGAGTATTTTGCCTGCTTGTCTTTAGATACGCTATGTGCATGATTCATTGGGTCCCCTGGAACTGAACTTGTAAATAGCTGTGAACTGCTGTGTGAGTGCTGGGAACTGAACCAAGGTTCTCGTAAAGAGCAACAAGTACTCTTAACTGCTGAGCCATCTCTCCCTGGAAACTCCTTGGAATATCCAGCAAAGAAAAATCTCCTAAAAGAAGGCTTCCATACACGGAAAACAAAGGAAAAGAGGAGGAGTAAATCCAGAAGAAAAATAAAAACTGCAGGTTTTCATAAAGGTCCCTATCTCCATTAGGGTATTTAATTTCAACATCTGTTTGTTTCCAAAAAGTTACTAACCTTATTTGGTTTTGTTTGTTTGTTTGTTTGTTTGTTTTTTATTTTGTGGTTCTATATCTAGGGGACCTCAGCAAAGTCATTTAACTTTTCTGAGTATCAGTGAATATAATACAAAAATTTACAATAAGATCCACCTTGTTCTGCTTATGCTTGGGGAAAAAAAAAACAAAAATAAATGTGTAGTGCATTGGGGAAAATTGTTCACAAATTTTAAGTGTTCACATTCATACTGGTGGGAAACGGTGTACTGCTCATGCAGTCTTGAAGTCTTTAGCCTAGCCAGCTCTGCTGGGTCCTGTGGATAAGATAGGAAAGCCCAAATCCAAGTGTTGGCTAGACTCAGTTCTCATCTGGAAACTCTGAGAACAATCTGTTTCTGAGATTACTGTAGTTTTGGCAGAATTGGAGTCCTTGAGATTGTCATGCTGATGTTCTTGTGTCCTTGTTGACTGTCAACTGAGTTCTTTCTGTCCTTCATTCCTCCGAGCTGCCCACATTCCTTCCCCATTGGCTTTCTCCATCATCAAAGTCATCAACGGGGCTGGGAAGTCCTATAATGCCGCTCTGTAACCCCAGTGTTGAGGGGTATAGAGAGTTAGATACCTGGAGCTTGCTAGCCAGCCAGCCTACTTCAACCAGCAAGATTCAGGCTCAGTAAAAGAACCTGTCTCAAAAAACAGTAAGGTAGAGAGAAGAAATAGGATGAGCTCTGCATGCATGGGTTCACACAGCCACACACACACACACACACACACACACACACACACAACACACATGCATGTTTAAAAATTTTTAAAAACTCTTAAATATATTTTCTTTTCATTTTCTCTGGGCTTCTACATGTCTCTACATCATGGTGCTCCATATCCTCTGTTTCTAAGGAGTTTCTTTACAAATCTGTATGTTTTACCATAGCTCATGAAAAAAATATTTCCAAGCCAACTTAAAATGAACTGGACCCTTTACACATAGTGAGTCTAAAAGAAATCTTTGGTCCATAAAAGTGCTGGAAAACATGGGAGATGTGTAAGAATCAGGCCTGTCTCTTAGCATCTGACATTCTGGATGGCAGTAAATACACTCCTACTAGACTCAGAAAATGAATGGCTTAAGTAGGGTCAGAAGGCTGAAGATGCTCAGCTAGTGCCTCCAGTTTGTAGCTCTAGTTCTGGTACTGCAAGACTGCCTTGAAGCCGTTTTCTCTCTTTATTGCTTGCTTCTCCCCCAAACTGGTAAGCTAGACAGGAGGAAGGCTGGAACACTCTCAACTCTTCCACCTTAACATACATATCTCAGAGATCTGTCACCAGGTCCCATAGGATAAAGTACAATTTTACATAGCAATTATGTATATGTATATACACGTAAACACACAGTTATCTATAGGAATGAAACAAACTTCTCATCAAGTTGCCTTTGTTATGTGCACTTATCCCTGCCCCTGGCTTCTTTTCTTTTGTCCTATTTTGTTCTGTTTCATTAACTTAAATCATGCTTGTCCTAAGCTGCTGTGCCATGACTCACTAATGGGTTAGGACGGGGAGTTAGAAACTATTACTCTGAATCTAGAGAATGGGAGCTGAAGAATGACAGTGGTTTTCTCCATAAGCCAAAGAAGAAGGGGACAATTCTAATTTGAAATATATAAAAGTTTTCAGAGTCTGAGGCTTAGCTGTTAATTACCATTTTAACCCTCTGTGGTGTTGGAGACACATCTCCGGGCACATGTGCAAGGGTTTTGCCAGAGAGGTTTATCGAAGAAGGGAAGGAAGAGATATTTTCATTTATCCAGGGAAAAAGGAAGATGTCAACTGAGGACCAGAAATCATCTCTCTTCTTCCTGATTGCAGACGATGCAAATGTGACCAGCCAGGATAGACTGTGGCTTCCTAAAGCATGAGTCAAATAAACCCATCCTTCCTGGAAGTTGTTTCTGTCAGCTATTTTATCACAACAATGAGAAAAATGCTGCATACATCCGTATGTGTGTCTCCTTTCTTTCTCTTATCAAATTTAGCTACCCACACAGGGGGAGGGGTGTCCAAAGGATGGACACCAACTGGATTTTTCATTTTGAGGAATGTAAGATTTTTAGATCAGAGGCCTGGATATGTGATTCACAAGTCTAGAGAATTATGAAAGGAAACACCCAAAACACATGAATGCTGTCTATCATGTGAGTGCATGCTCCTCATTGTACTATTCCCTAATTTTAAAAAGATGGTTTTCACTGTGTAGCCCAGGTTGGCCTTAAACTTACGTTCATCCTCTCCCCTCATCCTCCTGAGTACCGGGACTGCAGCACACAGCAGTTCTTTATGTTTTTCATCTGTTAGATTTTTTTCCTTTTTCATAACAAGCATGATAAGATGGAAAGAAAATACATAAAGTATTCTATAACAGAAACAAACTATTCTAAGACTCAAACTCCAGGTTTGTTTTTGTTTTTAATGGAATTTAATGCTTATTTCTCAGCTGTAATTCCCACAGACTTTTTATCTTCCTCCAAAATGCATGATATTGACAACAGCTAACATCTATCAGGGACGTATCATGTGCGACACAGTATACAACTAAAGTCACTGCATTTTCTTATTTGTCTTCACAGCTATTTTAAATAGTTTTTCAAAGCAGGAAATGCTGCATAGACTGCTCAGCTAGACTGTGTAAAGTTATACACCCAGGAACAATAAACAGATCCAGGGGATCAAATTCAGGTCTTCTGGTTTTCCTTCCAGAACCTGCTGTCTCACAGAATACCAAGGAAAAACGTGACTTACTGACTCAACTGGGTCTGTGGTAGATCAGCTGTTGAGTTCATTTCACCTTCAGCTCACCCTATCCTTAAGGAGCAGGACAGAGATGGCTGTGTAATAACCCCTGGAGGCTTGAGGATGGATAATCCAGCATGCAGATTCCTCGGAGGAATTGCTCATGAATCTGCAAGGCAGAGATACTAATTATCTCACATGCCAGGCACATGTGTGTACAGGCTGCAGCATAGCAGCCACAGGGCTGTGAGATTCCAGCCTGAGATTTTTTCAAGTAGTTGTTGGAGAACTGAAGCAAGTGAACAGGAGCCTGCTGTCCTAGTGGAACAGCGTCATGCTTTGGTGTCATATTATTTTTCATTTTATACTGTAAAAGCTACCTACATCGCAGCCTTCAGCTGTTTTTATCCAGCATCCAAGTGCCAAAATCTACAACAAACACTGGAAAGATGTATAGAAAGAGGTTCAAAGGCTCAGAATGATGTAAAGAAGAGGTGTTGAGGACTGAGGGGTGTCAGTGAACAGATAAGGGTACTGCAGTGGCATTTGGTAATCCTGTGATAATACTCTGGTCTTAGCTGTCTAATATGCTTCAAAGTTTGTCTCTAGGAAATAAGCTATTTTTGGAAGTAAATACTCATGGGATGAATAGGGTTTATATTCACCCCATATTCACCTGCAGGATTTCTGTTCTAGTTTGCTTACTATGCTGGGACGTAACACCACGAAGGAAGGTGTTTATTTGGCTACACTTCTGTTTTATAGTCCATCACTGAAGGGAGTCAGGGCGGGAACCTGGAGGCAGGAACTGACACAGGGGCGATCAATGGAGGAGTGCTGTTTACCTGTGTATTTACCTCATAGATTGATCAGCTTGCTTTCTTATATAACAGAGAACCATTTTTCCAGGAATAGAACTGCCCACACTGCACTAGGCTCTTCCACATCAATAGTTAATCAACAAGATGCCCCAAAGAGATGCTCACAGGTCAGTCCGATAAAGGCAATTTCTCAATTGAGGTTCCCTTTTCCCAGGTGACTCCAGTGTCTATAAAGCTAATAGAAACTAACCAGCATAATCTCATAATGTGACTGCGTGGAGAGACTTGATTTTTGAAGAGGTACTTAAAGGGTTGCGATATTGCTTAATGGCAGAGCACTTGCCCAGTGAGCACAAGGTCCTAGTCAATTTCCAGAAGAAGAAACAATTCATTAGTGCCATATAGGCCCCACACCAATTCCCAGTACTGCAAGGGATAAAAGAATGAAAGATCTAATTCACCAGCTCCAACAAAATTAGAATTCTAGGGAAGGAAAACCTTCCAACCTTTAAATGCTGTTATCTAATTGTCTGGACTTGGCTACTATTGTTTGGGTGTGCATGTGTGTTCCAGGGTTTCACATGTTAGAGACTTGAACCCCAGTGTGGTAATGTAGAAAGGGGTCATTAAGGGGCTCTGAGTAAGAAAGTTAGATAGATCCTGTTGGGAACGCAGCCCTAGAGCACTACTCCAGGAGCTCCCTTGGGTCCCTGAGTTGTTAGTGAGTTGTAAAAGAGCAACAGTGGCCAATTTCCAAGCTTTTGTTTTTGTCTAGACATGAGCCATGCTGCTTGAATTTTCACTTTCTAAAACCTGGAGTTAAATAAACTTTTTTTCTTAAGTCACCTGGTCCTAGATATTTTATTATTGAAGTGAAAAGTGGACCGTTTCAATGATCCTTCCCTCATATATTGTCTCCTCTGTTTTTATCTTCTCTCTTGGCTTCTTCGAAAACCTTAAATACTTTCCAAATGGTATTCAACCTCCCAGCCCAAATGTTTTGCAACTTTAGGTGCCATCTCTATAATCTGCAATCGCGGGAAACAAAAATAATCCAAGCTCAGCATGAACCTTTCCCCACTCCGCCTTCACCTCGCCCCAGTCCTGCTGCTACTCACATCCCATCATGCCCAGCAGGATCAACCTATGTCCACCACGTGCATTTATAGTGCTTAGGGCCCCTGGCTAATTTTATTTCTTTTACCCAAAGCATAAGACAGCTGTCTTTTATTTCTTTCCCTATTCCATCCTATTGACACAACTTAGACTTTTAATAACCTTTCCTGTTCTAACGTATTATCCTTCTTTTAAGATTTGTTCTTATATTCATTGAATAGGTGTTAATGACATACATGCTATATGTAAAACAGTAGAAAACCAAAAATGGAACGTATAGGGTCATGGCTTAAAATGGTTCATATCGAAGCGTGGCAAACAGATGATGCATCTTTGTGAGGCACCCGTGCTTAGGGGTATGCATAGCTACAGCATGAAGTCAACTGGTAGAAGAAGGGTGTGGCCACGCAGCCATGGGTCACACTACAGAGCAGTAACCACTCATGGCCACGCAGCCATGGGTCACACTACAGAGCAGTAACCAGCTCATGGCCATGCAGCCATGGGACACACTACAGAGCAGTAACCAGCTCATGGCCACGCAGCCATGGGACACACTACAGAGCAGTAACCAGCTCAGCCCTGGATGACAGAAAAGGACTAGCAGAGGAAATGCTGTGAATGGCCTTGTTGAAGGAATAGTTTTAGACAGAGGAAAAACCGGAAGAGGACATACCTAGGCTGAGAGAAGAGGATGAGGCATGAGCAGAGACAATGTGTATGCCTGCCTGAAAGGAGGTCCAGGTGTCCAGAGGAGCTGGGGAGCAGAGTCATGTGCATGGTCAGATGTCAGGAAAAGACAGAAAAATAAATTAGCTCTTAACCAGAAGAGTTATTATGGAAATGTACACCTCATCTGTAGGCAATGACATATTCCTTCAGTATTCTACGCCACAGACACATTAACAGTTCTTTTTTGAAATGCATGTCAAAAATGATCCTCTGAAGAGGCCAAATCTATACTTTTATTCCTAGATTACACCAATTCTGAATGATGTCATGCACAGCAACAGTTAAGTGTAAATTTAAATTGTGTGTGTGTGTGTGTGTGACTGTGAGCATTGTTTTCTAATTAAGGAATCTAAGCTTGAAACTGTCCAATAAAATAAAATGTGAGCTGCATATGCAGTCTTCGGCGCTCTTGTCATCACTGGCTCAGTTCGTGTGCTTGCCGTGCAGGAATGGTAATGTGAGTTCAGCTCAGATCTCAGAATCGACACAGAGGCCAGCCGACTCCTGAGTTCACTTGCCACCTCCGTGGTGAGAGGCGGGGCAGCAGGGTCGCCAGTGCTTGCTGGTTATCAATTTGGCTCCAGGTTCAGAGAGAGACCTTCTTTCCAGAGAGTAAAAGCAAGAATGATATAGCTGAACACTTGACATCCTCCTCTGGGCTTATACCACACTCACTCACACACACACCACACACACCACACACATCACAGTCACACACACCACACACACACACACACCACACACACCACACACATCACAGTCACACACACCACACACACACATACACCACACACACACCACACACACCACACACACCACACACATCACACATATACACACCCCCCCCACACACACCACACACACACACCACACACACCACACACACATGCACACCACACACCACACACATACACCACACACACCACACACACATACACACACACACACACACCATACACACACACGACACTCACACACACATACATATACACACACAAACCACACATACACACACACACATACACCACACACACCACACACACATGCACACCACACACACACACACACACCATACACACACACGACACTCACACACACATACATATACACACACAAACCACACATACACACCACACACACCACACACACATACCACACACACATACCACACACACCACACTCACACACACATACACACACCACACACACACACACCACACACACCACACACACACACACCACACACACCACACACACACACATACACACACACTAAAATGAGACATGTGAAATTAATAACTTTTTAATGATTTGTTTAATCTAGTATTTTCAAGGCATTAGAACTTTAACATCATGTAAAAATTAATAACAAGGGCAAGCAATAGGGCTCAGTGGGTAAGGACACTTTCTGACAGTCTGACAGTCTGAGTTTGATTTCTAGGTTCCACACAGTAGGAGAGAAATAGCTTCTAAAGTTGTTCTCTGACCTCTATGTGAGTGTAAACACACACACACACACACACACAAAATGAATAAATAAAATAAAAACTTTAAAATCAACAATGACTTGTTTTATACCTTTTTTTCTTTTGAAATCAAGTGAATGTTTTGGGCTCTGGGCTCCATGGCCTACCAAAGGGTTGCAAACGACTAGTCGAGTGCGCGGTGTGTGCCTGTTGTCCCTGCCCTTGGGAAGCCTGAGACTGAGAATCACAAGTGTAAAGCTAACATGGGGTAGGTTGCAAATCCCAGATCAACCTCTGCTACAGAGCAAGACCCTGTGTCAAGAACAGAGCAAAACAGAAAATTAGGAACAACCGAGTTAGTGAGCTAGCTGAAAGAAATCATTTTAAAAGTGCGTAGAGATCTGAGTCAGAGGGATAGTTTGTTGAGCTCTTTTTACAGAGACCAAAAGGCTAGATTTAATCCATAGCAGCCGCTCCACCCAACGCCCAAAATGATTCAAGAGCATCTAAATAGGAGTTGGTCATAAACTTGAGGGGGGGACTAAGTATGTGAGCTGTTGAAGCTGTCACTTCCCTCCCCTAACACGCACCCATCAACTTTGTCAGAATTGTCCTCTAAACACGGAGAACTGCTCATATCCTTGAGCCACAGTCCTCACAGTTGTTCTCCCTGTCGGACGCGACGCAGCCTGTCAACTCCTCCTCCTTCTGAGGCTGGATAGAAAGACAGGGGTGTTACAGGAAGGAGAACGAGCCAGTCCTTCCCTGACTAACAGCAGCCTGTCTTCCAGATTCTCTGCATATGATGGGCCTCTGATCTCCAAGCACAGAAGTCCCACGTCCCCTTTATATCACACAGGTTGAGACTTGGAGTCCCTGGATAGGTAGAGTTTTGTCCCCAACAATCCTGAAGACATGCAACGTATGTTCAGCCCTTGAGATTAAGGGATCTCAGTCTCAAAGGGTGTTAAAGCAGGACAGGAAGACAAGAGAGGTGGAACCTCAGAAACGGGAAGGATCCTCACGGCAGAGTCTGCTCAGGGACTCTCACTGTGAGAGTTAAGACTTCCAGGAAAGGGCTAGAGAGATGACTCTGAGGTTTAGAGCACTGCCTGCTCTTCCAGAGGACTGTGGTTCGATTCCCAGCATGCACATGACAGCTCACAGCTGTCAGTAACCCTAGTTCCAGGGGATCCAACACCCTCTTCTGGCTTCCTCAGGCACCAGGCACACACATGGTGCACAGACATGCATGTCAGTGAGACATCCGTACAAGTAGAATAATTAAATAATTAAACAAGAATTCTAGGGCAATTAATAGCATTTTTGTAAAAGTTGACCAATACAGGGATGGCATTTCTTTCACATTGAGATAGTTTATGTTAAACTAATAGTGAACCAGGCTTAAGGCCTGAATGTATATGACTTTGTGTAGGACTCATTCATTTGCTTGTAGTGAAGGTGACACACGTTGCTGAATCTTTGGGACCTACAGCTTCATTTTATGAAGCGCAACCTTGCCTCTGGAATCACATGTTCTCATTCAACTCCTCGGAAACCCTGGAAGAGAACAGCTCCACCCATGTGTTATGTGTGACTGCCCTGAAGACAGTGACACACCACACGCCCCTAGAGAAGCCCACCCCTAGATGTTCTTCTTTCTTCCTGACAATATTCATGCTCTTAATCATCATTCTTTATTATTTTTAATTAAAAAGAGTGTATGTGTGTGGGTGGCTTGTTTTTACCACATCTGCGCACCACATGTATGTCTGGAGCCTGTTGAAGCCATTTGGTCCCCTGGAACTGGAGTTACAAACAGTTGTAAGCATCATGTAGGTGCTAGAAAATGGTCCCGGGTCCTCTGGCAAAGCAAGCAGTGCTCTTCCCCCTCCCCCAACACATAATATTTTTATTAACTTTATTTATTAATTTTATTTTGTTAATTTATTAATTTTATTAATTATTCAAGAGTTTCATGCAATGTATCTCGATCACATCCTCTTCCTATTCCTCACAGGTCCACCCTCTCCTGCACCATGCCCTCAAAACAAACAAAACAAACAAACAAACAAAACAACAAGCAAACAAACAAAAATAAATTAAGTCCAGTCTGTGTAACCAGAGCATGAATCACAGGTATCGCTGTGGTTCTTGGTGGCAGCAGGAGCCCAGATCACTGTCATCCACATGGCCCATATTAGCCTGACACCAAGCATTGACAAAGGTCAACCTGAAGTCGGGCTTCACTGCCCAAACATGCCGGCACCCAAACATCACACAGGCACCTGGACATCCCCCAGACATCTCACAAACACCCAGACGGCATACAGATACCCAGACTTTTGCAGGGCACTCGGACATCACCCAGGGATCCAGACATCACTTGGACATCATGTGGGCACTCTGGCAACACTCAGCACACGGGCAATGTGCAGGTACAAGGACATCATGCCAGAACGAGCCCCTCGTGAAGCCAGGCGCAGTGAACTCTCCGGGGAGTCAGCCATTCAGACAGCTGCAGCAGCGACCCAGCCTCCCACGGACATTTCCGTATCTGTCCCCCCCACAGCTCTCTCTCTATACACCTGCTCTGCAGCCTTCTATATTCCACCATCTTCCCTCTTTCTACTCATGAGCAGTAGGTTTTCCAGGTCTGTGGCCTTTTCAACTGCATTTAATTCTTAAAGGTTTCCCTGCAGAACTTGGAGACAGAATGTCTTCTCCGTGCCCACTGAGTGGTGAGGGGCTAAGGTGACTTTGCTGGGGGTTTGGCAGTGGCTGAAGTCCTATCGGACTCTACCTACTGCCCCACTGTCTTGTCTCCACCGCCTCCCAAGTGATCTCAGCAGTGCTCTTAACTACTGAGGGTTAGGGTTAGGGTTACTAATCTAGGGAACTCTTTGGGGCTCACAGAGCCTCAAGTGGCAGACTTGGAACCCGCGGAGTCCCCTAGATATGTCTTAAGGTTGTCTGGCTTGGTGTTCTTGTGGAGCTCCTGAAGACTGGAGTGTGTGTGGGTGGGGGGATCTCTGCCCCTTTTGCCTGCCGCTGGGACTCTTTTCCTCCTACTGGGTTGCCATTCTTGATGCAGGGATTAGTGCTCAGCCTTGGACCATCTTCTTGTGCCCTGTTTGAGCGGTAACCCTTGGAAGACTGCTCTTATCTGGGGAGAGGCAGGGGTTGGGAGAGGGGGCAGGAAGGGTAGATCTTGGGGACAGGGGAGATGGGTAGATCTGGGAGGAACAGAGAGAGGGGAGGAGGAGGGCTCAGGATGTGTTATATGAAAGAAGAAAAGTAAATAAATTTTAAAATTAGTAACTGTGAAGCTATGTGACATATTTTAGTCATAGGCAGTAGTTAATGAATACTTACAAGAAAATTTGTAACTTTAATTTTTTATAAACTGGCTTCACCTCAAAAATCTAGAAAGAAGAGGGCAAAAATAATATGCAATATTTTATAGTGTATACTTTGCATTCATCAGTTAAAAGTAAATATAATAAAATTGTGATGGCTTATTACAAAAATGCATGTACAGTATTGTTTTTATTAATTTGCATATCAGACTTTATTCGAAGTAAATAAAGTTTATGATAGGTACAGTAGGAAAAAAAAAAGATTAGGCCGGGTGGTGGTGGCAAATGCCTTTAATCCCAGCATTTGGGAGACAGATGCAGGCGGATCTCTGTGAGTTCGAGGCCAGCCTGGTCTACAGAGTGAGTTCCAGGACAGCCAGAGTTACAACAGAGAAACCCTGTCTCAAAAAACCAAAAATAAATAAATAAATAAATAAATAATACATGTATGCATATACAAATACATACATATGCACACAGAACAGAAGTTCTACATTGCTTTAAATAGTGGAGATTCTTCCAGGATTGGTAAGGAGATGCACTGAAATGAATTCCAGATGAAAAATTATTAATAGTGGTTACTCACAATGAGAGATGCTGCAGTAGGAGAGCCAATGGCAGCCACCTGAACAAAGAAAACCCCTTACTTTTATAGACTCTTTGGGGGGTGTCTCTGAGTTTAGCAGATTAGATAAGATATAAAATCATAATTTAGGAAAATAATTTTATCGTCTCCCCCTACCTTGGGAATACTACATGCTAGGAATGTGTCAGTCTCAAGAGAAAGTAAGGTATGACTGATCCCATCTACAGAGGGAGCATCTGTGGCTCAATATGTATGCATGATTTATATATAAAAATCTACATGTAATCCAATATGTCTGCAAAATCTAATACTAATTAGTAGTGAAATATTCACTATACCTTTATGCAATATTGCAAATACATTTTACTTAAATTACATTAATTTTACTCAATATTACTTCAAATTTATTTTGTAGTAGTAAGTTACTTTTATTGTCAAACTATTAAAATTCACAAGTGACATAATAAGTAGTAGGAAAATAAAGCAAAAATACATTTCAAGCTTAAGCAGGAAATGAGTTTTAAATTGTAAAGTGCTTTAAAACCTAAATGCTGTATTTCCAGTCGAGCACATGTAAATTTATAGGAAAGTGATGTATTGGAAAACACATAAAAAAACTGGCTAAGTGTTCACATTATGATGTACAAAGCTACTGAATGGATTCAGGGAAAAACACAGGATTGAGAAACACAGTTCCAGTTCCTCCTGGAACAGAGACCTCCACTCAGAGGAAGCCAAATGACTTGCCCCCAGAAAAGATGAAGCAGAACTGGAGTTTATGAAAATGTGCTTTTAACATAGATCTAACATATTAGCACTAGTGCTAATAGGAAGAGAGCCACTCAGGGAAAGAAGAAGACATTCACATAGGTGTAAGTATGGACTTCTCAAGGGAGAGTTGTATCCCATTGTCTTTATGGTACTCACATAGAAGACTTTTAGTGAGTTCTGAATTGATATTTGATTGATCTTGAGAACATGATCGCTAGCGAGCGGGTAGAATTCTATGTCCCAAGAGGTAAAAACACTTAGGTGTAAATGAACATTGAGATTTTTTAAAAACAAATCTTGGCATAGTGAGGCCATGCTCAAGGTTGCATACACTCAGGCCTTACTAGTGGTGTATTGCTATTTTAACATTCTTGTTTGAAAATATCATGTCCATGCCTGTGTGTATTTTGTGTATGCATGTGCATATTCATATTTGATTGTGTCTAGGTGCACATGTGTGTACGAGTGCATACGCATGTGTATGCATGTGTGTGGAGACTTGAAGTTGAAAACAGGGATTTTCCTCAATCACTTTCCACAATGAATCAAAATCTCTTGCTAAACCCATTTTAACTAGACTGGCTAGCCAGTTTGCTCCAGGATCTGCCTCTGGGAACTGGGATTACAGATTGGTCTTTATGATCAAATTGTTATGTGGACTCTGGGATACAAACTCTGGTCCTCACAGAGTTTGGCAAGCACTTCACCCACCAAGCTGCTCTCTAGTCCCTTGTTTGAAAACATATGATGCAAAACAAACATTTTCTTCATGGTGATAACCTTTATGGTAAATGTTGTTAATTGTTCTGGAATTCTGGGTTCACAGGCAGTGAAAGGCTTCAACAAGTCCTAAGTGAGAGGCTCCTTTCCTCCCCATTCCCTGGGACTTCTGTCTTTCTCTACTTCACTAACAACTTGAAAGTTAAAGGAATAGATTACATACAAACAGGTTACAGTATAGCAAGCCCAAGTGGCTACAACTATTTCCTTGGATAAGATACGCCACCAGTGCCAATGAAAACACTTTGCTTGGGGTGTCTCATCCAAGGTTGGCTGCCCTTGGAGTGTGAGTACACATCTGACCTTCAATGTCTGTGTTCCAATCCTATCCAGTTGGCAAGAATGGGTTATAGGAGGTAACTACGAATAAATTCATTGCTAAAACCTATCAATGGCTCTTTACAACACACACACACACACACACACACACACACACACACTCATGCACACACACACACACTCATACACACACACATACACACACACAAACATACACACACACACACTCATACACACACACACACTCATACACACACACACACACTCATGCACACACACACTCATACACATACATACACACACTCATACACACACACACTCATACACACACACTCATACACACACACACACACACTCATACACACACACATACACACACACTCATGCACACACACACACACTCATACACACACACATACACACACATACACACACACACTCATACACACACACACACACTCATGCACACACACACACACACAAATATACACTCATTGTCAAGTCATTGTTATTAAAAATGGGAAATACAAAAAAAAATAACAAAACACATCAAATCCAATTTGGAGCAAGAAATCATCATTCAAGGGATGCAGTGTTAACAGGGAATGGGACACCTTGGTGTGCAGTGGCAATGTGTGGCAATAAGTGTTCAGGCACTCGGACATGTATAAGGAGAGCCTGTGAGGCCATTTGGTTCCATGGACCTTGATATTATCATGGTTTTGAAAATCCTCTTAAGTTTCAAGCATGTGGGAGGCTTGACTAGTAGGAAAAAAAAGTTTCCGGGCAATTCTTAGTTCTCAAACTTTTATGTAACTAAGGTTTTATGAGAAATTTGCTTAAATGCTATTTCTGATTCCAGTCCTTGTCCTGGGTAAGGTGGAGGAATTCACATCACTCAAAACCTCCAGGTTCCTCTGAGGTGTTCAGGTCATCGGCCACATGCTGAGATACAGTTCCTAGAGGAAGCTGTCTAATTAGCTAAAGGCAGGAGAGTATGATGAGCCACTTTTCAGCTTGTACATGCTATCTTTACAGTGCATGTCCAGTTTGTTTAACATGTATCTCAATTTTGTTTATTATTGAATATAAATGTGATAAGTATCAGAATAAGTGCAAAATTTCCAACTTTGGCTGTTTCTAATAATTTCTATTTTTATTCCCATATTACCATCCTGTTTTTAAATATTCTTTTTTCTCTTTAGTAAAATAATTAAGGTTAAAACCCATACAATATTATTGCTGCCTACAAAACTTTCTGATAGACAAATAAAACCTTCTGCAGAAGTGAACTGGGTCTGGAAAATATCTGAAATGTTTTTTTCTGTGTCCAGAAAATTGTGAATAGCATTCAAGATTGCAGAAGAGGGTACTAAGGTATCCAATGTGATTTATATGAATACCTTGGAATTTCACACTCTATTAGCTTCTGTCTCTAGGCCTGCTCAAGAGGGTGTTAATTATAAGTAAACAAGTGAAGAAACAATGCTAAATTTAAAAAATGTTACTAATAAACAAATAAGTTGAAAGATATATGAAATTCCACAATGATTAAGTGACTTCTTCCACCAATATCAACATTACTAAATAAGTAGTATTTAAAAATTGAAAATTCAAAAATCCAGAGCCAACAATTTTAACTCATCTCTAAAAATACCTAGAATACACGATTGTTGTGGTGATTTATTTTTACTATTTCATAATTGCAAATCTCTGCCAATAACTTAAGCGTCTAACAAAAGGAGGTGGTTAAATGTGTCCATAATTGGAGATATTATGTGGCCACTAAATGATTTATAAATTACCTCATTTGAACAGTATTAAAATGTTTATAATAACTATGAAATAGAAGGTAACACATAAGTAAAAAAGGAGCAAAATAGTAGAAAATACTACTAAAAATTAACAGATTGTGACTTTTAACTAAATTCGGCTCCACAATTTGTGTAAGACCTTCAGCCAAGCAATATTATGCAAAGTGGAAATCTATCATTGCAGTATTAAGAGCTGTCAAATGTCAGCCAATCCCAAGTATCCATAAATCAGCCAATGTCAGACAGTCAAGGGATCTGATCGGACCATGTCCAAATAAGGCAAGGTCTTGGCTGTAACCAATCAGGTCATTTCTACCTTTCCCCTTCATGACATTGGCAAACACTGCTGCTCATACGTCCGAGCAGAACTTCACATACTTCTTCTGCCTCTGTCAACACCATTCCTTGTGCACGTGCACCCACTGCCCTCACAAAATAATCTCATCTAAAGTTCTTTTTAAATTGGCCACGACTCTTTCTTTTAACTTTACATCTCTATTTTACAATATGCTTTACAGTGAGCATGTGTTATTTCACAAGTGAAAAGATTTTATAAAATAACAGGAATAAATTCTGGAGTAGAACTTTGAATTTATGTTCTCCTTTCTCAAGTTACTGGGTGACTGAGGTTGGTGGCTAATCTTGGTTGCCAACTTGACACTCCTGAGAAGAGGGAATCTCACTTGAGGAACTGCATCTGGCCTTCTAGGCAAGTTTGTGGACGCATTTTCTTGATTGTTAAATGCTGGAGGAGGGCCTAGCCCACTGTGGGTGGCACTTGGGCAGACGATCCTGAGCTATATAAGAAAGGCACCAAGCACAAGCAAGGGAACAAGGGAACAATGTAGCAAGCAGAGTTCCCATGGCCTCAGCTTCAGTTTCTGCCTCCAGGTTACCTGCTTTGAGCTCCTGTCTTAGCTTCCCACAATGGCCTCTGCATTACATGCACTCATGTGCGAGCACACATCCACACCCACACCCATGGGGAGGAGGGCTTTCATGAATTCAGTCACTGAAAATACATAAGGGCTACCACCAGACCAACAGTAAGATGTCAGGCCTTTTTCCATTCCAGAGCTGGTAGGGAGATATTGTTTGTTACTGTCTTATGGAATGAACTTTGATATCAAATCAGAAAGGAACAAAAAGTTAAGAATTGATTGTGGTTTTTTGTTTGTTTGTTTGTTTGTTTTGTTTTTCCTGGTCAACTAAGGACTTGAAAACAAAAAAATATCTCACTGGGCATTTGACATAAGAATTAGGACGAAGAAGAACAATTTCGAAGTCATACCCATTTAAGGAGCAACTCCAGCTGTCCCATAGAATGTTTTTGAAACCAGATATATACACTGCAAACCAAACATAGCTCCCAGCATGTGAAAAAAACATGCTATCATCTACTCTGGGTTGTCAGACCTAAAGATAGGAGTCTTCTAGTGCTCCCTTGAAAAAAGGCCTCACAGTATAACATGTTTAGAGGCGGAAATCCAATAAAAAGACCCATTGCTGGTAGCTCTTTGCTATGACTATGGAAACTCAGCCTTTATCAGAATCCACTGTCAGAACTGTTCTTTATACCTTTATTCCTTCCCCTTATTCCTTCTGGGGATTCTGCTATGTGGACAAACGAACTGCTTTTAGTGGTAGTATGTTTCCTAGATCTTTGACATCATCTAAGAAACATTCTATCAGTGGCAAACAAGGTATAGAAACAGCAAGTAAATTTAGAATTCTTTTCAGTTCAAAGATAAAGGTGTGGGATTGGGGGTAAATAGGCCTTGGGATAAGCCAAAGAGCTATGCTGATGATGGAAGATGTCAGATAGTTCTGATTGGTCTGTGTTTCCCCAGAAACATATGCTGTGGTGGTTTGAATAGCAATGGCCCCGATAGTCTCACAGATCAGAATGCTTGGTCACTAGGGAGTGGCATTATTAGGCGGTGTGGCCTTGGAGGAGGTGTGGCCTTGTTGGAGGAGGTGTGGCCTTGTTGGAGGAGGTGTGGCCTTGTTGGAGGAGGTGTGGCCTTGTTGGAGGAGGTGTGGCCTTGTTGGAGGAGGTGTGGCCTTGTTGGAGGAGGTGTGGCCTTGTTGGAGGAGGTGTGGCCTTGTTGGAGGAGGTGTGGCCTTGTTGGAGGAAGTGTGTCACTGGGGGTAGCCTTTGAGGTTTCAAATGCTCAAGGCAGGCCAAGGGTCTCCTCTCTGTTCCTGCTGCCTGCTGAGCCAATTTTAGAATTCTCACCCTCTCCAGCACCATATCTGCCTGTGTGCCACCATGCTTCCTGCATGACGTTAGTGGACTAAACCTCTGAATCGTAAGCCAACCCCAATTCAATATTTTCCTTTACAAGAGTTGCTGTGTTAATGGTGTCTCTCTTCAGCAATAGAGACTCTATGTAATACATATGTTAAAGCTCTCACTGCTACTTACTGTGGATATGAATTTTTGGGGAAGATAAAGCCAAATTAAGATGAGGTTGTTGCAATGGACTTTATAATCAAAACCACTGAGACCTAGACTAAAGTGTTATAGCAGCAGCCAAAGAACTCCTTGAGGACTGACATCCACCATTTGAAGCCAGGAAAAGCTAAGGAAATGTTCCCCTAAAATTTCAGAGAGTGTAGGCCACACCAATGCTTTGGTTTTAGACTCAGCCTGCAGAACTCAGAACAGATAAGATTTTTGTTTTGTTTTGGTTTAGTTTTTTTGAGACAGAATTTCTCTGTTGTAACTCTGGCCATTCTGGAACCAACTCTGTAGACCAGGCTGGCCTTGAACTCACAGAGATCTGCCTATCTCTGCTTCCTGAGTGCTGGAATTAAAGGTGTGAGCTACCACTGCCAGGCTAAGTTTGTTGTTTTAAGCCACAGGGCTTGTATGGTATTCTGTTACAGAGCTGCTAAGAGACTCACACTGGTGAAAGAAAGGTGGAAGAGAAATCTCTTTGGGATGGATAGTGCCTTCTGACAATTATGAATACTAATGTCGAGTTTTTAGGCTAGCAACTATTCTAAGAAATAATTCCAACTGCATACACATAAACAATGAGCTCACAGAAGCAATCATTAAAGCCTGGAATATGTGTGGGATTCAGCGGGACCTAGAAATGTATGTAAAATGTTTTCTTCTGGTCTAAATGAAGTTGGGCAGTGAGATTATTTAGGGTCATAGAGGATCAAGATGCTAGTGTTTTTGGGGCTGAAATCCTTGAGATTTCCTAGAAAGCTAACTCTGCCTTGTACCCCTAAGAATAACCTAGAGTAAATACATGCATACACACACAAATGAGTATAATTTAAAGATTCTTGTTGGTATTGTAAAATCAAGTAATAGCCTGGCTTTAGAGCTGATCACCAGGACACAGGGTATCTCTTCTGTGTGTTTTGTTGACCCACATAAGGTCTCATTCAGATGCCAGAGTTAGAGATCAGGGTTCTCTATCAGTTTAGTTCACTTTATTAACCCCTAATATGTTGACACTTGGGTACAGAGGTTTAATCAATAATTTCTCTTGAAGATACACATGCACTTTGTTAATATTCATGAGTTTCTGAAACCAGGAGACTGAGGGATGTAATCTTATTGTTACCCAATCCCTACAGACCTATGACTTCGTGACCCTGTCTGTGTAACTACTCCTGATGAGAATCTCCCCACAAGGCACCAGCTGTGGAGGAGGCTCTCAGCCTTGCTTTACTGATGGGACAGTCCTGCAATCCTTATGGGGCCAAGCTTGCTCTGAGGCTGGCCAGCTGTCCCCCTGTCACTGATCCTGCTGCTTTCGGGGGTTTGTGCAGGGCAGAGTTAATATAAAACCTCTGTAAATGTTCCAAACTAACTTTTGCTCCCTTCCAAATAATCGGGAATGTTGCTTGCAGTCCTTCCAGAGGCAGTAGCTGTACTGAGATCAGAAGTGACATGCTGGATAGTTTAATTTATATTCCAGCCCTGAGCTGGAGGAGGATGACGTGACCTGCTTGGTAAATAACTTGGATCACAGTTTTAAAAAACAATAACACTTGGCCAGAAAGATAGCTCAGTGGGTTAAGGCACTTGCTGTTGAGGCTGAGGACCTGAGTTATACTCCTGATACCCCTTAGCCCCGCCACCCCTAAGCCCCACCATGGTAGACGAGAACAAATTCCCAGAAATTGTCCTCTGACCTTCCCACATATACATGTTCACACATACACATACAACACACACAGATACACACACACATACACAGGCACACACAGACACGCAGACATGCACACTGACAGACACACATACACGAACACACACTGAAGTTAAATGAATGTAACAGAAACAATAACATTATATATTGCCATTGCTAGAAGACATTCATTGAAGATTAAGACATCATATTATTTAAAAAACATAAATGGGAGAATCTCCCCACAAAGGCACCATCTGTGGAGGAGACTCTCAGTCTTGCTTTTCTAATATGGTCCATTGTCACTGTTAGCAGTCATTAACTGAAAAATAACAGTGCCTATTACTTAAAAAAGCACAAATTAAAAAGAAACAATTTCAACTTTCCCATTTCTTCAGAATCTGCTTTGAGAAGCAATCAATGGGCTTTCTGAGGCACTTGGCTTGTATAAGACGTGTCTAAAACTTGCTACATGGCAGGAGGGGAACAGCGTTGCTTACTGCAACAGTGCTGCCTGTTTTCTCATTGATCTAACAAAGAGCTGTTTTCATATCCACTACCAAAAGCAACGCGATATAACACTGTGGCCCCACTGAAAACATCGTCGAGGCTTACTGGCAGTTCTGTTTACAGAGAAGGAAGCTGTGGCTGAGACAGGTGAAGAGATAATGATGTATTTCAGGCTTGGACCTGGGCCGTCTGACTCTGGAGCTCGGTCTTAATCATTCAGCTAGTGTGTGTCGCATTGTTATAGCAACCGTGTTTCCTGGGGAGCTGACAAAAAAGAGTGGCGCAAACAGTTAATGCCGAGCAGGAATAAAGGATAAAGAAGATTTTCTATAAGGAATACTGTAGAGAGGAAGGCGTGTCTCGCCACTATGAACACAGAAGGCAGTGCTGTGCTAAGTATAGAAGGAACGACATGGATTTTCAAGTTTAAAATTACATTTAAAGGAGGTACCCATGGGAAAATGGTTATGTGTGCCACTGCTAAACATTTTGTTCTTATATCACAGCTAGGCTAGTTGCTATGCAAGACCAGATGTATTCATGTTCAGTCGTGTGTCTTAGCAGTATGGAAGGCGGCATGTGGAAGAAGCTGTTACCAGGAGCCTCCTTCTGTTACAGTGCTTCCAAGCAGGAACTATTATTTTGAAGACACCAATTGAAGAAGGAAAGGAGTGAAGCCAGACATGATTGGAGAGATTAGACAATTGGATACCTACTTATAGAAACATCCCTTAGTTTATGTTGCAGGGCAGTCAAGAAACGACTAATAGTCTCTGTGACTTACAGCAATGAGGGTTTAACAGTCAGCTTTGTCAGGTGTCTGACTCTGGTGGACTGTGGCTCTACTTGATGCTGTTCTCATTCAGAGACCCAAGGATTTGGATAGTCTTTTAGAAGAAGAAAATAAAAGGAGAGGACATACCGGGCCTTGGGAGGGCTCCTAAAGCCCTATATTGGAAGTACACATATAAATTTTGGACTTATTCTAATGGCTAGAGTAAGCCATATTGCCAGTGTTAGGCAGGAGAGTAGGCAGAGAAAAATCAGTTCTCTTGATGAACCATCGTTAAACATTTAAACATTAAACATCAATTCAAACAAGATTTTTACCGGATAAACCATACCAGAACCCATTTCTTAGAATTCTATTCCTTGACAGTTTGCAGTCTCCATGATGAAGTTATTATTCTACTAATAAGCTACTAACCAATTAGTTAATCAAGCTACTCAAATAACCTGAACTGTCAGGGACCAAACATAGTGACAGGCATGGATGAGACACAGGTTCTCCTCAAGATGAGGTGGACAATTCTCATTTTTATGTGTTGCCGTGACTGTATGATTTAAAATTAAGTAGTCATCTTATGTTCTTCTAGTAAGAAAGATTTTTGTGTGATTTGGGCTTATTTATAAAAATAGAGTCAGTATGTAATCCTAGGAGTGCTCAAAACATCCAGGGAGCATTCCCTCTCCATGATGACTCGTCAAGTCTCTGACCCACTGTACATGAAGGGCCTGTCAGATCAAGCTTGGAATTTGTCCCTTATTTTTTCTCCACATTAGACTCTGGGCTAAACCACTGAAGGCAAAATTTAAGTTAATCCTCTTATAAAACTCTAAACTTGCAGATATTTTTGATCCCATTTTGTATGTATGATAACTGATACCCATGAATAAAAGTAGACATCCAAACACTAAGTGATTCAGAATTTAGTGCAGCAACATCAAAATCTACACACTAAGCTACTGAGTAACGATGCCCATTATCTAAACTTTAGCCCCAGGCTTCTCTTACAACTTGTTAGACATGGGCTCTTTTCCTTACTTAGTGAGTTTTCCAAATAGGAGAAATCCATGCAACTCTTCTTAGTCCATTGCAAGACTTAGTATGTGAATGCACACAGAAATGAGAAAACGGAGACAACAGTATTCATCTTGTCTTGCTTATATGCTAATTCTATCAGAGCCACAACTAGGTTACCCTCTCCATTGATTTTCTTTAACATGTAAGCTTACATGTTAAACATGTATTGTTATCAATTTTCAATTATAGAGGTAGATAGATTGATTGATAGGTGATAAATAGACCTACCTTAATCTCTTCATGAGAAGTCCAAGTAACATACAATCATCATGATCTCTTCAAGGTGAAGGTTGGATAGCCTAGGTTGGTATTAATAGCATGGTGGATACAGATTGATAGGATACATAGTCTACCCATCTGTGCAACTGCAGATGTCTGCCTCCTTAACTGGGCAGGCAGTTCTGGGAAAGAGCTATGGGAGTGACAGGCACCATAAGAGGACCATCTTGACATTCCTTCTGGTACATTTACATTTTAGTTCATGTTTTGAATGCTTGGTCCCCAGTTAGTGGCACATATTCTTTAATGTTCTCGAAATTTTGGAAGGTGAGGTCTACCTAGGGGAAAGCAGGCCTTTACAGGTCCCTGGCTCTCCCCTTGCTCTCTGCCTCTTGGTCTATCACAGTGTGAACAGCTTGGGCTAAAAGCTGTGATCTTAGCTACTCTACCATGGCTTCTTTGTCATGATGGACTGAAATCCTGTAAAACTGTGAATTAAGGTTAGTCTTTTCTCCCTTAGATCAATTTTACATTTCTGTTTACATCAGAAATTGAGGGCACAGCATTACAAAAGTGCCACTCCAAATTTTGTTACATTTTTTAATTGATTCTTTGAGAAGTTCGTGCAGTGTATTTTGGTCATATTCACCCTCCAAATCTTCCATTAATTCTTTTAAGGGCCACCCTCACCTCCCTACACTACCCCGAGTCTGTGTCTTTTTCTTTTTTCTTTCTAGTAACCCGCTGACTCCAATTTGTGCTCCTTATATACTCCTTAGCATGGGGACATTCACTAGAGAGTGAATCACCCACCAAGAGTGGTCAACCCACCAAGAAGCATACTTTTAAAGAAAACTATCTTTCCTCCCTTCAGAAGCCATCAACTATCCATAACTGCCTGGTTAGATGTGGGGCTTGTGAACTCCTTCCTACTCCATACTAGACTGTATACTGGCTTGATCCTGTGTGGGTCTTGTGCAGACAACCACAATTCTTGGGAGCTAATGAGAGCAATAGTTCTGTCATGTCTGGAAGATAGTGTTTTGCTCAGGTCCCTTTACCCCAATTTCAGATCTTACAATCTTCCCACCTCTTCTTTTATAATGATTCCTGAGCCTTAAAGAAGGGATATGATATTATGCCCCATTTTTGACTGAGCATACCACCAACATTTATTTTCTGAGCTTTCACCAGTTGTGAGTTTCTGCACTAACCATCATCCACCGAACAAAGACACTTCTCTGATGGTGTCTGAAAGACACACTGATCTTCGGGTAGAGAGATATGAATTTAGAGGAAAGTTTGGTTCTGCTAAACAAACATAGTTTTCGGATTTTATTTTATTTATATTGCACAAACTTACTGTTTACACTATAATAGCACATTTAGGCCAAAGGCGATTTTCTGCTCTTATTTCTCCCACTTCATCTCCTCCTATCCACATCTCAGAACCAAGAGTACAATCCAAAGACTTTGCTGACATCTAATAAACATGGGCTAATGAGTCAGAAGACCCCGTGGCCACCTGCTCCCTGGGTCTTAAGGGAAAATATGGGGCTTCAGCGGAATATGTGGTCATTTCCTTTCCTATTAATTTCCCAAGCTCATCTGTGGGCTGTGCTCTCTGCTCTGCTGGGGTGACACAAACATGACAGATGGCACTCTCATGGCCAAGGAGCTTATTCTGAAACACAGTAAGGGCTATAATTTTTCCTATAAAAGTCTTATAAATCACTTGTACACAATTGGGCCAGAATACTGTGGCACAAGAGAAATAAATGCTATTCCATAAGTGTATCAGTTGAAATTTGTGGATGACAAGAGCACACACACACACACACACACACACACACATCAATTTATCATATATATTTCATTTAGAAACTTGGGTCTAAACAGAGCATCAATAAAAATGTTTCTGGAATTCTATAAGATAAAGATTTTTATCTGATAAAGGAATAAACATTTACTAACCAGTAAATTAAGTATTTTAAAGCTATCCATATCAAGATCGTTTTAACAATTTTACACTTGAGCATCTCTGCTGACCTAAGGTATCTAGCTATAAAAAGAATAGGCCTTTTTTGTGGATCCTTCAACAAATGTCTAGATGAAACAAAAGCCATCTAGATGAATACTGCCTCTCTTCCTAAGTGTTGGGATTAAAGGCATGTGCCACCATGGCCAGGCTAAATTATAATCTTTTAACCTTTTTATGCCTTATTACAAATTATATATATATATGTATAATACATATTATACATGTTATACATATAACCATATACTCCTCAAAGAACATATAAATATGTCCAAAGGAGTGCAAAAGGCCATCAACAATCATCTGTACCCTATGGCTACATCTACTTAGATCATAAATTGCAAACTTTTTAGATTTAATGATGTGCTTTGAATTTCACTCAGTGAAACTGTAAACACCTAAGTAATATTTAAGTCCAATAACGAGGTCATAGATATTTTCAGGTTAAAATAAATCTTCGGTCATCTTGTCTGACTTTCTAAGAACACTTTTATAATCTCTTGGCTGTAAATCCTTCCTGACCAGCCATTGACTTTCATCAAAGTCTCCAAATGCCCCAGAAGGCATCCTTTCGGTTGCTGAAAATGTGAATTGAAGAAGCCTTTCCCTAGTCTGAGTTTCATCTATCACTGTTTTATTGTGTTCTCCCAGAAGAACTCAAGGCTTAGGATCCATTTCAGATTTTCCCTATCTTTTTATACCATTAACATGACCAGATCAGGTGACAACTGTACAAATATTTTTTGTACAAACAACCAAATAATGTTTACCTGTAGTCCACATGAGGCTCTTAAAGATTCAAATAAGAAAGCACTGATGAATGGGAGACAGTTCCGTGAGAACTGATGCTTTCTGGGCAAGCATGAGGACCAGAATTTGATCTCCAGCAACCCTGTTTAAAAAAAAAAAAAGTTAGATGTGGTGACGCATGCTTGTAATCATGCCAGTGCTGAAGAGGCGGAGACAGGAGGGACACTGGGTCTCACTGGCCAGCCAATCTAGTCAACTGGGTGAGACCCAGGCCCCAATGAGAGACCCTGTCCCCCAAAACAAAGTCAACAGTTTCCGAGGAAAGACACCTGAGGTTGACCTCTGGCTTTTGCACACACACACGCACACACACGCGCACACACACACACACACACCACACACCCACACACACCACACACACACACAAACATGTACACTCACCCACACACCTCTGGACCTAGAAACATATGAACATACACATGAACTTACACACACAACACAAAGAACATATTGACGAAAAGACAATACATTTCCAAAGCATGTTATTACTTTGCTACAAATCCTGTCTCCAAGACAAGACTCCCAGTTCTCTGCAGTGTTCCTCATAAATGGTAGGATGCATAATCATTATCTTATTAGCTTTTTTGGTTACATGCCAATTTTTGAATGGCTCCTGTAAAAAAAAAAAGCATATAAAAGTAAAGAGAATGACAACAAGGTAGAGTAGAAAATAAAGTCAGAGTGTTTGGCCATTAATCTGCTTCAAGCACACTCATTATGGTGCCTACCAAGAGTCAAGAGTTTTGCTATTACCAATGTCCATGTGGTTTACAACTAGTAAGGCTTAATGAACTGTAGCACACAGGAATTATCTTTGAAAAAGTTGTCTTTTTAAAGAAATAAATGATCAGAAGAGTAAAGAATATATACTAATGATTTATTTCCCACTAATTGCCTAGCTGATTAGACACAAGAAGTGCCCTTTAAATCATCTAGTTTTGCTCTTCATTAACTGGATGAAAAGGAAATTTGAATTATTACCTGAAATGAAATTTAAACTTTATTTGTGCTTTTCTTTCCTCCCTCCCTCCTTTTCTTCCTCCTCCTCCTCCTCTTCCTCCTCCTCCTCCTCCTCCTCCTTCTTCTGACTATAGGTAGCAAGATTTTGATATGTAGTCCAGGCAGGCCTGGGACTCAAGGTCCTCCTGCCTTGGCCTTCTAAATTCTAGCACACAGACATGTTATTTGTGCCTTTACATTATTCATGACTCTATTGATACTATCTCTCCAGTGATATGAAAAACTATAATGAGCCCTGAATATAATAAGCAACATAAAAAGACTTGTTTAGTTGGTTACTATTATTATTGTTTTGTTATTATTTGTGAGTGATCCCTATTTGTATTTCTCCTGAAATGCAGCTAAAACAAGTGGTTGATAACTTCTTTGCATATATGACTAGTCCTGAAACAATGTGTACAATGATCATCAAGCTGGATAGCTGAGTACCTGCTGTTAGCTCTTCTGGGCAAAGGCAGGCAGTGGTCGGAATCTGCTGCATTAACTCTTCAGCTTCCTTTGGTTTGCATAGTCAGTATGGGAAGGTAACTCCAAGAAGATAGAAGGGAGGCCATCACTGTCACCTCATCTTCCAGTGGTGCTTGCAGTTGCATACAGCAAGACATTTTATTATTCTGTCTCTCCCTCGGTAAAGCCTGGGAAGTCTTGGCTGAGTCTAGGTTGGCCCATTCTAAAAAAACAGCTTGCAGTTCAGAATTCTTGGAATGTGTCCACAGTGAAAACAAAGCAGGTAAGATATTTGGCGGTAACACATTTCAAAACCTTGTTATTTTCTATGATCCTGGAGTGAAGCGTGCTCTGAGTTGGCCGATTTTTATTTTAATTAATTTGAATAAGGTATCCAAAAGTGGGTAAATCTGGGAAGAAACTGTCAAGTCAAAAATCAAAATGAAGCTCTGTGGTTTCAGAAGTGACAGCTTCTGTCAAGAAAGCTGTCACTCAAATTTCCATGAGCATTAGTGAAATGTGTTGGGAAGGAAAGGCCATAGGAGGCTCTGTTTCGTAAAATATAGAGAAACCTTATTTTATGTGCATTGTTCCAGCTCAGTACTGAAAATCTCAGATTTTTCTTGGGCGCTTTCCCATTGAGGGGGTCAAAGCCTTATCTTTGTGCACATATGCAGATGACAATTTTTTACCAGATGTGCCTTTGTCAGTATACTCATGCTGAGTTTTAGTGCTGAAGAAGAGGTCAATGGAGACCAGAAAATGGAGGGGAAGCCACCAACACCATCTAGCGAGTATCACCTGGTTTTGCATGCTCAGCCCAGAAGAGCAAGAATTGGTCTATGTTCTCTGGATGCTGAAGAGTATGATTCATATCAGAGATCGCTGCGTTCAATAAGAAAAAAAAAAAAAGGATAATGATGAACGGGGTATGTGGAAAAAAAACACATCCAACCATCGGATATTTGCATTGAATTCATTCAAGAATTTTATTATTAGCTAAACTCCTTTTAGGCCGTGGGATTCAGCTTGCCTTTAATTTCACCAGCTTCAATTATTCAAAACAAAAGAAACCTGGCTCTGTGTGTGTGTGTGTGTGTGTGTGTGTGTGTTACACTCTTCACATTTTGAGTCTATCCTAAAGGGGAAGATCTGGACGCATGAGTGGGTTTTGTGGGTTAAGAGGATAGTGGATTTCTCTACATGACAAAGATTGGATTGGAAGTCTGCTAAACAACATGGTAAGAGCTGCCCATAAGGTTGTAAATCCACAGTCTACAAAGGAGGAAGGGAGAGACAAGGGGAGGCGAGCGACTGAAGTGTGTGTGTGTGTGTGTGTGTGTGTGTCTCCAGTGTTTGTGGGTTAGATGAGAGCTAAGTGAAGCAGAGAAGGAGGAGGTGGCTGGTGTGATTCGTTTGGTGCTCGGAGCCAATAGAAATCCCAGGCTGTGATAAAATCCCCACGCAGCGCCCAGAGGACTCAGTGCTGTCTCCAGCTCCTTCCACATCTGCAGGCGCTGCCGGGACGCGCTCCGCCCTCTGCGCGCTCCGCTCGGCTCTGCTCGCTCCGCACACCCGCGCGCCTTCCCCGGCCACCGGAGGAGCCAGGCTGCGGCGGCCCCGGACGACCCTGCGCGCACCCCGCCGTGACCGTGCTGTTCACGCAGAGGAGAGGGACAGGGAGACACACAAGGGACCCGAGAAGGAGCCTTCCATCCAGTCGCTGCAGGTACGCGGCTTGTCACGACTGCACAGGTTTCTGCCTTCTGCCTTCCCGAGGCATCTAGGGTGGATTCACGTCTGTCCCTGGGGCTGGTTCGCAGAGAAGCGCGGAGTGAATGTCCTCCTAGGTGTTCCCGGCTAGTCGCGTTGCTTTCTAGTGTGGCTGGGGCCACCAGGTGGATTTACCTATTGGATTCTGCGTAGGTGGGAAGCAGAGACCTTTAAACTTCACCACGATCTTTATTTTTTAAATTAACACCAGTATCAGCTTATTGTCGGTGGGTATCCCTTGATGGCATCCATTACAAGGATGATCCATCTCAAGTCAAGCATCACCTAATTGTTTAGAAATCAGACTTAAGATATTGTCCGCCTACCTACTATATTAACGTGCTCTCTGTAGGATCAGGAAATCACAGCAGACCTGGGCATGGTCTTGATCTCTGAAGCTTGTGGCCAAAGTCCCATAGCCTTCTGGTGGAAATGTCACCGTGTCTTTAGGCTGTGCCTGAGGCGAATGGAAAGAAGCTAGGCAGCAATTTATAATGTAGTTGTCTTAGCCTTACCTTCACTGATGAATTAAAAATACATTTGTCTTTTAGAACTCCCTACTGAATGAGTTTCAAACTCTCTCAAATTAGGTTAAAACCATACGAATTGATCCCAGCACTCAAGAGGCAGAAGCAGGAAGATTGTGAGTCCCAGGCCAGCCTGGGCTACATAGCTAAAACATATGAATTGGAGAACTTCGTACCAAACATAATCATAGTCAGGCAACATCAATTTGTAGTTCTGTTTTATTTAAGCATCGAACTGATAAATTTCTTCCTATTTTTGAGATGAAAGTTTTGTGTGCGTGGAGGTGGGTGGGGTGGGGTGGCTGCTATTTTCCACGTTTGATTCACAATTTTGAAATTGGTTATGTAATTTTTTTGATTACTTATGATTAAATTAACATTGCTTAATCAGTCATCTTCCCGGAAAAGCCAAAGAGAATGAGTAACCGTGATAAAGGGCTGGTCGTATTTGGGGCAGTCCCCAGGGGCTGATATTCTCAGACCCCATCCTCTGTAAGAAGTACTTTTCATGGAATGGGGAACAAACAGAATAGAGGTCTTTCCAGGATGCCACACTTGCAGGTGTGGGTAATCAGATGCAGTATTTGAAAGAGTATTGGCTCTTTTCTCAGCCGGCTCCTAGTACTTCCTGGTAGCAATCCATTCACTGATAGTTCACAGTTGACTAACCCCTCAGTGGTACCTGTTTTAGTACTGACATTATCCCAAATCTTGTGCCTGGCCAAGCAAGATAAGGAAGTTATAAGAAAGCTATTCATTTTGCATATCACCCTGGAGACTTTAAGTTGACCCATTTTCTTCTAATCAGATGAATGTGTTCTTCCGTCATTGGGAAGAATGCATGCGTAGCTCTACCATGGAGATCAGAAAAGGTCACATTTTTGCCGTTTGACTAAAGCGAATGATCACCTAGGGCAATTTTTAAAAAGGCATGACAAGTGATAGATGTGCTGAGTAAATGCTATGTTTAAGAAAGAACATATTAGTGCTGTAGATAAATACGTGTTGCATTTTACATCACCAGAGAAACTGATTGCGAAATATTCACCAGTCAATGCGTGCGACTGACTCAAGTCTATTTGTAGTGACAACAGTTCCTTCTTCTTCTTCTTTCCCTCTTCTTCTTCTCCTTCTCCTCCTTCTTCTCCTTCTTCCTCCTCTCCTCCTCCTCCTTCTTCTTCGTCATCATTATTGGGGTGTATGTGTGCATGTGTGCCCGGGGAGGGTACATCTGTGGAGGTTAGAGGAAATCTTTAGGGAATCATTTCTCCCCTT